>VXBL01009092.1:314538-509809 GCA_013400195.1 Aramus guarauna | reverse complement strand
AAAAAAAAAAAAAGTGTTGGTGATGGGACGAAAATAAATTACTTTATCCTTCATCTTTGCAGAGGGGAAACTAAATCTTGGTTGTACTGAGAACCTTTTGAGTCAGCTTGCTCGGCTGTCATAGAGAACTGAAGACTTTGCAGACATATCAAGTTACTTTATTTTTTGCAGCTTTTCCTTTGCCTAGAGGGCTGATTTTTCTAAGCAGTGAGTTCCCAACTTACTACAGTCATATTTTATCATCCTAGTGAAATTTCTACAATATCAGAAAGCTTCATAACTGCATAACTAATTCAAACCTTGTTAGTGTACTGCATTGCACTTAGCTGTAGATGTGTCAACAGAGGTCTGTGATGAAAGGAGATCTGAGGAACAATGTTCTCAAAGATGTCATTAAGATCACTATGGGATATGTTTGCAATAGTGGGACAGTACAGTCCTTGGAACATTGACATTTAAATTCTTAATTATTTATGAAGTGCAGCTGAAAAATTTTGTAACATTTTGAACTGGAGGGATGTTACTTGAAATTTAATCCTGGGAAATTCTGAGCAAGCTTTTCAGAGTCAAACAACTGAATTTGTCTAGAATTCTAGCTTATTTTCTGCTTCAACTGGATTTATGAAATTGCTTCCCATTTTTTGCGTTATAGCAAAAGGAATCAGGGGGAGAAATACCATTTGAGGTAAACCTCCTGTTGTGATCATCGAAATTATTAAAACACTTGTGAATGATTGGTATTGACAAGTTCCATCTCCTCTTAACAACACGGTAGATGTTCTGGTGATTTGTAGTATGAGTTGTCAAGTTATCTGATGTATTTTGCAGAAGCAGTAGGAGTATTTTAAAAATGGTAAAACAATTTTTGGTTGTTGTAGAGGGGTTTTCTACCATTCTTTGGGAATGAAGAAAAAGATAATTTATTGACAGATTTAAGAAAAATGAATACGATTTATACAGTATCAGTTGCATGGCAAAATTGTCATGAACACAGATTGACAGGACACCATCAGAAAGTGATGCTTCCTCTCAAGTCAGCTCTCCTGAGACCTACCTGGAGCGCAGTCTCTGCTTTTGGGATCTCCCATAGACACAGAAGTACTGGAGCAAGCCCCCATCCTGGGCTGCCAGGATGGTTGGGGGCTGTAGCACGTGCCATGGAGAAGCTGGGCTTATTCACCTTTCAGTATAAGGCTGGGTGAGAGGTATGGTCATCTACCACTACCTGGCTGGAGGTTTGTAGAAAAGAGAGAGCTTCTTAGAAGTGCACAGCAATAGGACAAGAGGCAAGCTAGGGATGTGAGTTGGAAGAAGGGAAGTTCAGCTCAAGTATAAGGCAAACTTGTTTGCAGTTGTTGGTCACTGCAACAGATTGTACAAAGACAGTGTGGGAGGTGGTCAAAACCCAACTGAACATATCACTGAACTATCTGCTCTTGCTAACCCTCCTCTGGCTTTGGGACTTGGACAAGGAGGTCCCTTCCAGCCTCAACTGTTCTGCAGTCCTAGCTACAGTGTTCGTATTAAGACTTCAAAATTGCACAGTACTTTTTGTTAAAATATCACTTGGGATTTTTTTATGAATGCAGATTCTTAGAGCATGAAATATGTCTTTTTAGGAATCTGATGTATTCCTGGACTGAGTGAAGAAAATTGTGATAGAAAAATCAGTCTGAAAATCAAGTAGCTCTGGCTAAATCCTCTTATGCTGTCATGCTTGTTAATTGTTATTTTTATTTAAAGAAGTTGGGGACATTTGAGTCCCAGACAAACTTTGAAGCAAATTTACCAGAGATGGGGGAGAAAGGATAAGTAATTTTTCAAATTCTGTGATTACCTACTATTGCCACTTGGTACAGCAAGCAAAATTGGTGTAAGTTTCATCAGAGTGTAAAGAACAGAAGGCTGAGTGTGTGTCAGTGTGCAGTAAATCTTTACGTACAAGGGCAGATATCATTGATCTGTATTATGTTGAACCTTTGAAGCTTAACCCAGATCAGTGTCCTGAGCAGAGCAAAATGCAAACATTTTGTAAGAGAAATGCTTTGAAATAAATTTGTTACCAAAGTCTTCATCTTTTAATTTTAGTTTCTCAGCAGCTGGTCCTTAGTCTACCTAATTGCATTATAATGGCTTTACGCTGTACCAGATGCTAAAGGGATAACATTTTTCTTTCCTGGATAGCAATGCAGTCTCTATGTTTGGAATTCTGTTTTGTGGTCATCCTTGTGTTAAGCTATGCCACAAGCAAACTACAGGTACTGGATTCTGAATTTATATTAAATAGAACTAAATCCTTTTGAATGTCCTTGAGAAATAGAAACAAAAGAGCACTTTAATTGACAGAATTTTGTTGGTAACAATTTATAAGTATTTAAACCTTTGTTCTAAGAGCAAAAATAATGATTTACATTCTGTCATTACTAGTGTTTGCTGTAATGCACTAATTTGTTTCCTTTCCTATTTATCAGTCTTTATTACATTGCTCTTTCTATATGCATGGCTAGACCTATCCAGTGGTCTAATTTGTTATGTTGCATGGAATAAAGCTTTATGAGAAGGAAGCAATCTGTCTTTATGGCTAATTGCAGGGGCAATCATAACTCATGGAGGCTATGATCAGATTATGAGTTTCCTCAGCCATCCTTGCTAGGATCTTATTCAAAAGGGGGAAAAAGAAAAAAAAAAAAAAAGAAAAAAGGAAAAAAGAAAAAAGAAAAAAGAAAAAAATAAGAGTGTGTTTGGACTTTCAGTCAGTGCAAATTTACATTATTAAAGAAGACTTCTTCCTTTCATATGTGATTGTTCTATAAGCCCTATTTGGGAACAAAGTAATGTCAAAGCAGCTCACTGTAAAAGCTCGAAAAGAATCTCTAAATTTGAAAATGGAAAACTAATTTTTACTAAATGGAATACTTAAATTAATAATCACCTCCTATTAAAATAATATCAGTAGATAGCATCTCAGCCATCTTAATTATTTTATAACTTATTACATAGATCATGCAAAGTGTAATTTATTAATAGTTGTATTGTTTTCTTTTGTGTAGAAATAGTGCACTAGAATAAATTTATAATTGCATTTAAGATGTGTCTGACCTTATTACAAGGAAAGAAATAATAAATGTTACTACTGAAATATTTTTGTCTGTTCACTGATATGGTAATTTGAGGCTACCAACCTCAATATCACATAGAATTTTAACTCATTCCAGTAACCCTAACTTTAATACCTATCAAAATACATCATATATTTTTGAAAAATGGTTTGTATATTTTTCTTTTAAAATAACTAGTGACTTAAGAGAACATGTTTTGCTTCTGAGACTAGTGGGCATTAAGAGCATATTGAGTGTTTACAGAAGAAATGTCCTGGCAGTGTCTGAATCCCTTAGCGAGCACCAGAGCTGATGGGAGTGGAGGGCAAAGGGAGTGGTGTTGAGACTTTACGCTTAAATCAGGGAAGTACGGCTTCAGATTAAGACACCCAAATGTAAACATTTTCTCTTCCACTGTTGTCAGTGGAGATCTTGGACCAGATTCAGTTGCACACACCTAGGTACTTAACGTTGTTTTAAGCACGGTGAGATGTGCTGCCTGGCCCCAGCTGCCCTTGTAGGAGGACAAGACTTTTGTGCCCCGTGTCCTATCTGTGAACCCACACAGGGGTCACTGGTCACCACCGAGCACCAGCTGTCTACGTGTAGGCAACAGAATACCACCATGAAAAAATGCAATCTCTGAAGCCTGGAGAGCAGCCTTAAAACAGGCACTTGGTGGCTGTTCAGCTCCCTTTAGACTCAGCAGACACTACTGCTGGGATCTTGGTTCGGTCGCCAGCACTGACAGTCATTTCATGCTATTTGAGATGCTGTAGCTTCTCCTGTTTGGCCTCTAAATGCTTGTGCAGAAAAGCATGTTACAGCCGGGTCCTCTGTCATATCTACTAATGCTGTGAGCCCTTCTGAGATATCTCCCATGCATGAAGTACTTGTGTGGGAGAACACACTATTTCCTAGTCATCTTCATCTCTAATGAGATTTTAGATTCTTATTTCTAAGCTGGACACCTAAATTAAGGTTCTCATTTCAAACTCAGTCTCACTCCTCAAGGTATTTTCCTTAGGTTTTGAAAAGAATTTTTTTCACTGTTTATTTTTGGGTGTGTAGAAAATTGAACTGCGCATTTTCAGTCATAATTTGTGGTAGTGTTTTCTATTTCTTGCTTTTCAAGTCAAAAGAAGAGAAGGGGAGAAGAGGGGAATAAGGGCAAGGAAAGGGCAAGTGAACAAGAAAAACTACATAAATCTTTTAATGAGATTGAGGGGGTGGGGAGGAGGAATCCTTTAGTAGATATAAACTTCATTACCTGTAAAGCACAAATAATTTCAATATGGCTTTATGTCTTACCTTTTCTGTTGTTCAGTAAAACAGTTTAATTATCATTTCTCCCCATGAAGTGACTACCCTACAGTTAAATGCTATGAATAGCCTTCATCCCTCATGAATGAGAATTCCCTCCTGCTATTAGTAACTGTCAACACGCATGATTGTTTCTGCACTAAAAGTCTTGGTAGAGTTCCTCATTAATTAGTTTGTGTACAAACATGACTACCTCTGCTAGTGGGAATAATGTGATGCCATTACAGGTAAAGCCAGAGAAGATCTGACTAAAGCAGATGAATCTTCATTACAGTCTCACCACATGACCTTTATCAGCATCTCAAGCTTCATTACACACACAAGGTTGTTGCCCCAGATTTGTAGTGATAGCTTCAGATGCTTATTTTTGTTATGTGGATATCCAGTTCATTATCTTCTACTTGGATCCCACTTTTCACCAGAATTTATTCTATATGTTTCAAAAGCTGCCTTTCATAGTCAAGGAGTGAGAAGTCACACCAGTATATAAAGGTGTATGATAGTGTGCAGCTAGTATTTCTAAACTTCAAGTGGCAAAATAATGTAATAAACACTTGGTTTTTCATAATTGATTTTTAAATTTGGTAGATCTAATGTCTTTTCTTTATGTGGACTCCAATAGTCATTCTCCTTGATGAAATACAAAACCGAAAGAAAACTATTTCCTTCAGGAAGAGTAAATAGTTTGACTGGGACAAGTGTCAATGTAATGTTATGGTTCTTATGTCAGTATTTCTTCCAAGTAGGGAGTGTCCATGATCACTATTTAAAAGGTTACCTTGATAACCCAAAGGAGAAGTTGTCTGGTAGGTTTTAGCTGAGCTGTATTAAGTTGTAAGAGTCACCAAGAAATTGGATCCTGCTCAGACTTGAGAGTGCTTGTTCCTATGTGAACAAGTCCATGTCACCTGAGAAGCCTTTGATCTCTGGATGGTTTTAGGTTAGCAGGATACCATGTGTGGTTCCACTGATGGTAGTCCTCAAATATTTGTTTTAACTCAGTTTTTCCTGCATCTGAGATGGAGGAAGACCTGAGTGTGTCAACTGGCTCCTAATTTGACCTTCCTTTGGATCTGGACCTATGGAGCCTGGTCCTATGAGTTCCACTTTTTTGACATGCAGATAAATTCAGAGTAAAATTGTCAGTGCCTTGTTGACCACAGAGTGACTGGTCAGCATGAGTTACTTCCCCACTTCTCTGTCCTTGCATAGGAGTTGTCTGCAGCACAGATATAGTGGCTTCCACTAACCTGCCTACACACAGTGTGCTAATTCTTTTGTTTATCTCCATTGCAATAATACTTGCATTAGGCAAGGATTCACATAGGTGCTTGTCCTAATTAGCTACAATATTAGAATAACAAAGTAACCCAGAACAAATCCCAAACAGATTGAGGCAGATAAACTCTGTATGGGAATCTCCAGATTGCTCCAAATTCCCAGAGTCATGCATATTTAACATCCTTAGATCCAGCTCAGTGGGGGTGGCAATTCACACCAAAGCTAAGCAATATGAGACATACCATTAAAAAGAAAAAATCCAGGATCACAAACATTTTCTTTATCTTTATTTGTAGAGCAAGAATTTGAAATCTACTAATCATTCCTAGAAAAGACTAATGGGCAATATTTAGTGGGAAGGCTCTTCTATTAAATTATATATCTGTAAATATTTCCTCTTGTGATTTTTCTCCTGAGGGTTTTTCTTCATTCCAGCATTACCCAAAATGGCATGGCAAGATTGGTCCTCAGTCAAGACTCCATGTAAGAATTGTGTATTTTGGAGTATGTACTCTTGTTTGAACATGCCATGAGAAACTCAGTAAAAACTTCTCTTTTCAATGGAGTTTTTGCATTAGGCCCTCAGAATGCTTTAAGCATCAGTTCCATACCAGTAGCAAGACAGAACACATATTTTAATTTTATCCTCTCGTTAGCCTTTTTTTTNTGTCTTTATCTCAATACTTGAGTTTTACCTTTTTTTTTTTTTTTTTTTTTTAATTATGTGGGCACTGTAAAGAAGAGCTATGAAAAGTTATGGTCTTTTGCTGGTCTGGTTATTTCTTTTCTGAAGGCTTAGTTGCAATGTTTAAAAATTTATAATTCCATTAATAACAAGCCATTTTATTTTAACATGTCAAATTGTCATTGCTTAGCTATTGAATTTGATGGATTTTCACACAAATGCATTTTCATGCTAGACTTGTATTCATCTGCATTATATTAGGAGCCTTACTATGTCAAGTAACCCTTTTAGTGTTTGAAGAAATATCTATCAAAATGAGTTAGCAGCTTTGCAGCTACATTTGGGGGAAATGTGAACTCATCGATTCTTCTCCTCAAATTGTTATTCCATTATGGAAAATTTTCCATTTCAGAAAAAACTGTTAAGGTATTCCATTTTGTTATTTTAAACTACCATATTTGTCTGAGTCCTTTTTTCCTTCAGGTTTTGGAATCATCTTAGTAAATATTTCCATAAACTCAGAAATCTAAAGAAACATTTTCAATTTGAAAAAATTACCCCAATTAGGGAAGAAAAAAGGGTTTTACAAATTACATAGTATGGGACACTAGATTCTCTTTCCTATCTGATACTAATTTGTGTGTGTTCCTCTCTCTCTTTTTTCAGTTACATATACAAGTTTTCTCCTTTTCTATCACACCTTACTCTTCTGTCAGCAGTTACCCTTATTGCTTTTGTTTGTTTGTTTAGAAATGTTCCTACTCTAATAGTGTGATTCCTCAAGAGATATTGTGAAATAATATTAAAAAGATACAATATGGCAATCTTGTGTATTTACTGTTTGTCAGTTAGACGACACAAGTTGTATCTGGATAATATGAAGAACTAGATGCATAAGCAGTCAAGCTTCTCATTGGGCCATAAGGAGTTAAGAATGTGAAGCACTTTTACGCAGATTGTAAATTGGCTGTTGCTAATTCTCCTGTCTTCACCAGTTGATGTAGTATCAATTAGCAAATATAGGTTTTAATGCTGCCTTTAATATTCATGATTCTTAATTGCCTTTGTTAATTGAGAAGAAACACTCTGGTGCGCAATGCTTGACAGGTAAGAATTATTATCTGCTGCTTGTGTTGGCAGTTGTCCAGAGAAAAGTACGTTTCTGATACACAAGTATGTGCAAAGATCTTACTCAGAGATCTGCTCTTTCGGCCATGAGTTTACCTGCCTTTGATAGACCATCTGAATACGGGAAGAGCTGATGGTTCAGGTAGAACATCTGAATAACCTGTTTCGAGGAATCGCGTGTGCAGGTTCATTTACAACAGGGAGCAGACACAGAGTTATTTTTAGAAACTGTAAACCTACAGTTATTTTAAGTAATTATAAAAGTCAAAGAAATGACTGAAACTAAAGACAAAGGAGACAGTATGAAACTTATCTGGTCAAATTTTATTAATATTTTTTCCAAATATGTCAAGTTTGAATTGTATATATGTTTGTCTTTGGACTGTATGTTTCAATCTCTGAAATATATCTTTAAGTTCAGGTGTTTCAATAGTTTTTTGGTTTTGTTGGGGTTTTTTATGCTGTCTATACAGCTTGGCTATATCACACTTTCTTTATGATGTTATAAAACTGGTCTGTATTGTTTGAAATATCCTTACAACTACTAAACTGTTTTTATTTAAATATTTTCAAAGGCCATTTTTCTTTTCAACCAGCTTGAACTATTGCTTACATACAGCTTTAAATAAGTAAGTAGAGATGACTTTAAAGACTATGAAAGAAAGAATCTTCCTTAAAAATAAATAAAAAACCACCAAAAACCCCCCACCAAGCAAAAAACCCCAGAAACTCAGCAACATTTGAGTTCCAGCTGCAAAAGTTACTTAGAAGGAGGTGCTCACTAAAGCTAATTGGATTTAAGTTTGTGTTTGCTTTTCAGAGAGACTAAGGACTTGGTTTATTTAAATGCTTTCGAAAATTTTTGCTCAGCTCTATAATGGCAAAATCTAAGGAAAAGAATCATATAGCAGGTTAGTAAGTTGTGATTAATGCTTTTAATGAAAAATGCTTATGAATGAGACTTTTGGTCATTTATATTCAAAGGATAGGTTCTTAACTGGAAAAGGTGGTCGTTCTGTGTTCTGTTAGGAATAAAAATGGCTTGATTTTTTTTTTTAATGTTAATTAATATTAAAATGTTAATTTTTCATGAGAGCTGTAAAATAAATTGAACTGGAAGTGTCATACAGGAAATGAGATTTATCAGTTAATTTTATTGTCTAAGGTTTGGCATTTTGGCTGATAAAAGCGAGTCTCACTTATAATTTCCCTTTTACTTTCCTCAGGGTTAGCCTGTAGAAATTACACCAGCATCATGTGGCATGAGCCACAAAGGGCTGCTCTGCACCAGATGGACATCAGAGAGATAATGGCAGCAATATTGTCCTCAGCTTGGCGGCTGTTGCATGGGCTAAGCTGACCAGCTGTACACCATGGACTTCTGTGGAGGGTATTGGAGCAGTAATCTCACGCTTTGTAGGGTTCATGGACTGTTGTTGTGAGAGATGGAGAAAAGCTTCCTTCTCCGCTCTCACACAGCAGCTTTCCATAAGGTGCAGATAACCACGGCGCTGGTTGGGACTGCCCCTTCAGCTGACGTTTTGCTGTTGTAGCACTTCTTACTCGTTCATGGTCGTGCCGCAATTCTACTCTATTCTCAAACTGAAACAGTTTAAAGCATCCAGAACTGGGGATTGTTTGGGAAAAAAAAAGCAAAGAGTAAGAGAGTCGGACTAATAGAAAGTTGGATAGCAGCAGGAATGGATGCTCTCCAAATGTAACTATGATCAGATTGCGGGTAGCAATAGCCCAATTATGAAAGGGCTATCTGTCCATGAGTGCTGGAAGGACGTTTAGAAAGAGCAGAGGTCATAGCTGCTCTTTCTGACATATCAGTGACTGCATTTGCATAATAACTCAGCCAATCTGTATTATTTCCCTGTCTGAGGGAACAGAAAAGGATTTAGGCATGGCATTATGTTTCCAGTAGTGACAAAATGCAAGAAGGTTGGAGGGTAGAACAATACTTATGAGTCTGAAGCTATATATCAAGCACAGTGTTTCTTATGGTTATAATATTTTTGTTGGAGTTGTTTTGTGTTGTTGATGCACAACTATATACTATTTCATGTCAAAGATCACCTGTTGTGCTGGTGATCACCTAGTGTGAAGTGATACATCTGCCTAGGGAGATTAAGGTTGTACTTCTAGTGGAAGATTGCCCTGTGTATGTAGAAATATTGGATTGCCAGCTCTACACTGTATGCATTTGCAGCTGGTTATAGTGTTTTGGATCATCAGTAACTGGAAATTTGTGACTGCTACAGAAATAGGACATCAAGGGCATCATAGTGTCAGGCTTACCTGGAAACACTTCAACCTTTGAAAGTGCATCTGTCTTCACCACCTTGAGAATTTCTGTATATCCTAAATCCTTCCAAAATTAGTGTTATTTTGTCCATTTCCAGTGTCACAATCTAATGAAAAAAAAAAATAAAATCTCGTCATCTCTCAAAGAATTATTGTCTGAAATCTGCCAAACTTTTCCTCTTTATTTATGGAGGAGAGAAATTACTGTTCAGTTAACATACTGAGAATTCAAATGTTCTGGTTCATGGATATAACCTGATTGATTTGTTGGAGGGTTTTTTTGGTATTGGTAAAGGGTTTTGTATTTATTAATACTGTTTGCTGGCAGATTACAAACCAGGGACAATTGACTTTCCTTTGCACTGTTCGGTCATGCCAACAATACTGAGCTAAAAACTGTTAAAAAAAGATACCTGTGCACTTCAAAATTGCTAACAGTGATTCTGGTAGACCATGACTGCGTCATCTAAACCTTTCCTTTAGGATACATATTTTTAATGATACTTTCCTGTTGGTTGTGTAATGATACACTGGTTCTGTAACAATACTTTGTACATGGAAATATGTTATTAGAGATACTTCTTTACTGGATACTTCTTTTAGTTAAAAGTCAGTGATAACTGAAGGGACATATTTTTATATGGTAGTGAGCATATAATTAAAACGGTAAGAGATAAGTTTTTAGAATACCTTTTAAAAATTATCTTTATTTTCTGAAGGGTTGTATGAATCCCCTTAAGACCTTCACTATGTTTGACTTTGTATATTGTTGATCATATGATTAGAATGAATTTATTATGGCTCTTTTAATGCTTGCTGCTTCTGTGAGCTTTGAAGTGATCACATTACAATTATTTTATCTGTAAAATACATATAAAATCATAAATTACCTTAGCAGAAATCAAGACCTGGCATTTCTTCTAAATTCTAAAAGTAAAGTCTTGTTAGTAGTTTGTTACCACTTTCATCCTTGCAACTCTGTGTCTTGGCAAGATGTGATGACTCATGGTTGTTATAGTTGTCAGTTCTGTATTAGAGCAGAACAGCTTCACAAATGTCCTATTAACCTATCTAATAACCCAGTGCCAAAACACTTTCATCATCTAGTCTATTCCAAAATGTTAATATAGCTAAAGATTTATCGTTTTATTACTCGGTGCACAAAAGTCAAATGAATTCCTTGGTGTCAAAATTAATTTCCCAGAAATTGCTACCCAAATCACCTCTTCCCATTTCTGTTCCTCTTACTGACAAGAGTTTCTAACCAGCTAAATTTTGGAAGGTCCCCGTTCCTCTTTATTGACATATGTACAATTGTCACTAGCCTTTATTGTGGTCAGTAATGTATGTTTTAATCTAATGGCATATTAAAATGTTAATGGTTTCCCATGGGTTTCTTTTGAATAATTAGAATTATTCTAATTGATTGTACTATTTCTATAATATTATAATCCTAAAGAGAAGTATAGCTCGTCTTTATTCTTCCCATAGGCAAATGCACATAAAAGTTAGAGAAGTGACTCATTTTTTCAGTTTAATGCTCAGTTTTCAACAAAAATTAAATAAATGATGTGGTAAGGCATAAAGATATTCCTGTTTGTAACTGCTGGTTGCTGTTTCATATGGAATGAAGACAGACCGGTTTATACTAGAGTTGCTAAGTAAAAAATAGTCATGAATGTAGAACAGAGATAAATAAGATGTCCTAGAAGTTGATTAGATTTAAAGGTGACTTTAAATGGTTGGGTAGTAGAGGCAGATTGTTTTATTTGGATACACACTTGCTTTTGTCTTTTTCCCTTGCCCTCAAACAGTGAGTAATTAAGAGCATGCATATAGAAGACATTTCAATGATGATTTAAATAATTTAGCATTGCTTATAAGCCACTGTGCCTCTAGTTTATGAGATTGAATTGCATTACTAAAATAATGTAACATGTGCTGATACTACAAGAACAACATCTATTATTGCTGTTCACAACGCAGTTACAAAGTAGAAATTACATTTTCTAAAAGCAGAAATAGTTAATTATGTATACTGTATAGTGGTTCACTGTTTTACAAACATATCAAGTGGAACACTGATATTTAAGTAGTCATGTTTCTGAATACTTGTATCTTTTTTTAAGGTACTTGAGTCACATTAGAAAGCATACATTAATATAAACAAAGATTCTTTTCTTTATAGTATATAGTATAGTGATAATATGAAAAGACATGAGTTCATAAATTCAGATTGGGAAAATCCCCCAAAAGAGAACTCAAATAAGAGTTTGGGTACAGGGATGATAAGAATGTAATTTATTTGTCTTACAAAAAATATTATAATTTATATTTCATTCATTGCTCATTAGAACAGAGCTAAGGATTTCCAGAATTTCATTTGAAAACTGAGAGGGGTTTCCACTTCATGTGGACTTTCCAGTAGCTCACCTAGCTTTACTTCTCAGCTTTGCCTCGTCTGAATCACAGTCTTGTGCCTTAGCCTTCTCTAGCCAACCGAGACTGTTATTTCTTAGGAAAAACCAAACATTTACTCAGCCAGGGTGAGAGACAGGCAGGTTCTGTTGCCCAAAGCTTAAGGATCTCCCAAAGGACAAGGATGGCTGAGGTTCAGGTGCCTTCTCAGAAGCACTCAAGTATGGTCTTGAAGGCCCTACCCTCAAGCACAGAATTAACTTAATAGCAGTGCTGTCAAAACCAGCTAGCCCTAGAGCATTTCTGTGAGTGAATAAATCATCATGTTCTGACATGCAAACATCAAAACTGTGGACATAAGTTTCTAATTGGCTCTAGACGGGGATCACAGTGAATCAGCAATTAAACACAAGCTGTCAGTGCAGTCCGGTTGGTGGAAAGTGTAATCCCCGTGCATGCAGATGGGGAAATTGTCAGAAGAGGCCGGGATACGTCTGCTGCTGTGAATAACAAGGATGAGAGAAATCACCCATCATCTGGTCTGCCAGTACATCTCGTCCAGGTCGCTGGTGAGACTGGCACAGAGCACACGCTGTCTGTCAGGTTTCCAAGGGATGTTAGAGAAGGCAAGCATCAAAAAAAATGAACTGAAGACACGACTTCAGACAAAGTCCCTGGTTACTTTTATTTCAATGTAGGAGGAAGCCTAAGCAGTTGACGCAACACTGAGGAAGAAGATTCTGGACAATAATTGGGTTTTCCCCTTATAAAAAATATGCATAGGAGGAAGGATGGAAATTCATTTTAATCATTGGATCTGTAAATAAAGCTTTTTAAAAAAATTATTATTTAACAACAAAGATAATTAACCACTGAAACAAATGATGAAGAGATGTTTTATATTTTTCACTTTTCATTGTTTTCAAATCAATAACAATACCTTTCTGAATGTTATCTTTTAGCCAAACATGAATTATTTGGCTCCCTTTATGCATAAGTAGGTGAAACTTAATGATCTGTGTGCAGGTTGTACTAAATGATCGAATGGTCCCATCTGGCTTTAAGCTCTAAATCCACTTAATGAGCGAATTACATTAATATCCACAGGCCTTTATCAAGTTGAAAGTTGGTTCTCTTCAAAAGAGCTATGAAAGTTTCTGTCGGGCAGGGAGAAACCCCACCTTTCACCCCTCTTCAAGGTGACTTCAATTTTTAATATTGACCTTAACACAGTTCCTTGTGCTGTTGGAGAATATTGCCAGATCCGTGTCAGATTCTAATTCCTTTTCTTATGTTGATAATTACCCTTTTACCTAGGTTAGTTATATGGTACTTCCCACTTTTAAGGTGTTATTTACAAAACAATGCCAAACAAGCTAACATTTTCTAGAGTCTTTGGCTACTTTAGGCCGATTACTTTTGCTTGCTTGTTTTGAAGGTTCATTTAAGATGTCTGAACCATTTTCCAGGACAAGATGATGAAGAAGGATTTATTTATTTCTCCCCTCCCTTTCCCTCTGGTGACAAAAAGTCTTCCCAATGAAGTGACAGAGCTCCTTGAGAAAAAGCAACACTTTGGAGAAAGGGTTTTGAGTTGAAATTCTGCATCTGCTCAGTCATGAGTTGTTAGTATTTGTCAATAATTTTCCCTGAGGTTTGCAGCTGGCCCAGACGTGCTTCAGTCTGGGGCTGCAGGGATCAGGCCATGCTTTCTTTGCTGCTTTTCTGTAACCGCGGGCGCTGCTGAGGCGTTGCAGCTCGGTAGAAAGCGAGGGTCTCTGCCTGTAACTCCCTCAGCAGCACGCTTTGCGGTGAGTGGAGCGACAGCAGTTTCGGTGAAAAAGGGACTTGTAAGATGTGGGATGCAAGTGGGAGTTGGTGGCCAGTGGGAAAGGAAAAGTGGATCGAGCAAAGGAGATGATGATGCCTAAAACAGACCTTCCTTTCCAGTAAAGCGGGATCCTGCAGAGAAAAGATATTAATTTGAATTGTGCAGTCCACTTCACTTTTGATGCATCTTAACTTTTTCATGTCTTAATGCTAAATCCTGCTTCAGTGCAACCTTTGCGACTAATATCTCACAATGGCACCTAATGTATGTTCTGCTTGGTTCAGCCGGTGGTGGCAGGGGTTGGTAGTGCCAGCGGGGGGAAGAGCGGTGGGTTCTGCCAGTTCACTGAAACAAGAAGGCAGTCACTACCTCTGACCCTTAGATAGCAAGGAAAAAAAGAAAAATGGGAGGAACGATGCATGACGCAAAAGAAGTCTTTATATAGGAGGAAGTGGAGGAGGCTTGAGCTTGTTTTCGTATTATCTTGTTATTAATTTCTTTATCAGGAAATCCAGTGGGCAGTCAGAGGAGTGAGGTTTGTGCACTGCCTGGTGGTATGTTTCCTCCTTGGGGAAAATCACTTATGCACCAGAAAATGGACTTTAAATTAAACACAAATCTATTAGCTGTGTTTGTTGGCCCTTTTAGAAGAAATTATGATATTACTTCAGCAACATGTACCGAAAGAATGAGTTAGTTACTCATAAATATTTCCTTTTATTTTGGGAAGCTTAGGTCTTGTAATTGCCTATAAAGGAGTCAGACAGTGTGACAGGGTCTAAGTCTGTTGGATTAGTCTGGTTTACACCTAGTGCTGGATTTAACAGCTTTTACTTCCCAGACAGTCAGGACCAGCTGTCTCATGGAAATAAAACTCGCCTCTTTGCTTTTCAGTGCCACGCAGCCACCTCTGCTGTCCTGAGCTAGCTTAAGTAGTAGTTTTTACGCTATTCTAAACATACTTTATATACTAAGTTTATATGTTTGTATGGCTTGTGGAACTCTGTGTGCAATGTGACATTTATAATGAAATATATTGTGTGGATGTGTCAGTTTTACTGAGTTCAGATCAGTGGGGTTTTGGTTTTATGGGTTTTGTGTGTGTTTCTTTTGGTGGTGGTTTTTTTGTGGGTTTTTTTTGGTTTGGGTTTGGGGTTTGTTTTGTTTTGTTTTTAATTTGAACAAAATTATGAGGCCACTGTTAACTACAAATACATAGACTTTTGCGGTTTCTGGTCCCTTCACTATTGACATATTTTTCTCCGAAAGAGTGTATGTTAAGTGGAGTTTTTGCATGACTTATGAGACAGAGAGTGAAAAAGATGGAGGACAAATTAATAATATGAGTATTATATAACATACAAACATCATGCTTAAGTCCACCTAGCTTGTAGAAAGCATTAGTTTCTGTGTAACATTTACAAGTCTCTTCCACTTTTCATCTTGATCTGCTGTCTTAAATTATAAGGGAAAAACGTTGTGGCACTACTTTCCTCAATACTTTTTATGTACACTTCATACGAATTAGATGTGGGTTAATGTTTTGACTGTAAATATAATCCATCTACAAAGTTGCTCAGCTTTATCTCTTTGCATTCCTGATAAAGCTGTATTTAGGAATAAAAGAGATTGTTTTAATGGCTGCTGAATCATTTACATGAGGTGCTACCACCAAATTCTAGCAATTATATTACTCAAATTATCTGTGCTTTTTTTATCCTTGGTAACTAAACAGATTAAATGGACTTTATGGATTTATTTTTAAAACAGAAGCAGATGTAAAGTCAGTGGACATGCACGCGCATGCAAATATTAATACTGTATAAAGTCAGCAGTTCATACTTTTCAATGTTAGATGCATGCTGAATATCCTATGTTAAATTTTATTACATCATTTATAGTGTAAAATTGCCAGGATATAACTGAGATGACTTCCTGCCATTAAATGTTCTATGGCTTTTTGGCAGGAGTTAGGGGTATTAACCTCAATCGCCTGGCAAAAAAATCCTGCTGTGATAACTGTACTGTCTATTTAAATTGTCCCCATAAGATTTTACCCAAGTTTCTCATTTCTCTGTAAAATTATAACATTATTGGCCCAGAATGAAGTTCATTCCCAACGGGGTATGCATTGTAGTGGTGGGCGAGAGATCTCTTTATCAGATTACTTTGAAGAATTTGTGACTGAGAGTGCTGTATAAATATAAGCTGTTGGTACCAAAAATAAATCAGTAATTAGAACTGATGGGAGTGAGGCAAAGCCATGTGAAATTCAAAATTTAATTTGATACATGAATATTTTAAAGCAAATATGAACATGTGCTTACTTTGGACTGCGTTAGCTCTGGGCAGCAATTTGTTGTTGTGGTAGAGGAAATGAAGGGTTTCTAAGGAACTGCCAAGACTATTTTTGCTTAAAATATCCCTGCACTTTCTACTGTACATCAGTGAAGAGCATGATATATAGGTTGTTTTATGCAATGCTACATATTGAAGTCGACCCAATAATTTTCCTGGAACGAGATTAAGGAGAGTTTTATTTTCCCTATGTTTAAAAATATGTGTAACAATTTTATAGGAAAATTTCAGTCCTTTGTGCTGGAGGTTTCAAGCTGACAGGGACGCAGGGCAAGAACTGAGGCAGCCCCAGAGTCGCTCCAAAGGAGGCTTTGTGGGCTGCCCTTGGCGCGAAGGCTTCTCAGCCCTTCCCCTAAATGCATCGACTGCTTCTGTGCCAGCCGCGCAGAATGGTACTTATTCATCTAATTTACTGTGGTGTATTTCACTTACATTATCTAAAAGGTTATTTAGCATGTGCCAAAACTCCATTGATTGCATTATAGTGTGTTTTGAGGGTGGGGGAGTAATTTTAACCATAAACTGAACCTACTTTCCTTTTTCATTTAAATTTCATTATCTGTTCAAATTGGATATTTTGTTTTTATTCTTAGCAAGCAGTTGTGAATGGCAGCTGTTTACTGTGAGAACATCAGGGGTTTTCAGGAATCTTTGAAGGAAAATACGGAGTTGTTTAATCATACTTCATTTTGTTTGCTGCCAGTAATTGTTAGCTTGATGTAGAGTTTTGTGTGGGGACAGGTAGGGAAGCTAAACTGGTTTTTAAGCTGAGTATTTTTTTTTTCTGGAATGAGTTTATAGAAGCATAAGCAGATGCATTTTGTATATAACTGGCAAGCTGTTCATTATGAGATTTTTAAATTATATAATTCTCCACGTCAGTGATGGATTTCATTAATGGCATGGATTTTAGAAGGCAAAAATATGCATGTCTAATAATTAAATTTTTTTGTAGTTTATATGTGATGAAGACTTCTCTTTCCAGCAATGACTCCTAGCCATGTTAAAGAGCAGCACTATAGAAATCTATTGCGGATTGCTTAACCTGTGTTCTGCTAGTGTCTTCTGCAGCACATCCATAGTTCTTACAGAGATCTGGATTTGTGATCAAGACTGAGATTCAAGATGAAAACATTCCTTTCCTATCTTTCACCCAGATGATGTTTCTGAATTTGAGTGGAACATTTAATGTGCTAGTGCCTCAGTCTCCTAACCAAATGTACATCTCTTCATTTTGCTTCTCATTTCTGCTAAAGGAATTCAGTCTCAATGCATGCAATATAAACAGTATCCAACTGTGTGTGTGTGTACATACCATACCAACATGTGAGCTGCAGCTGATCATTTTGATGCACTGTAATACAAAGCATATCAAATCTAGAGTTTAAGAGTTGGGAGACATATTAGAGGTAAGCTCAACACTTCTGTTAAAACATCCAGATCTAGCAACGCATTCTGTGAGCTGCAGGTAGTAAAAGCTTACTGTGAAGAGCAAGATAGTCGTGCTTAGACTGAGAAGAACAAGGACAAGAAGGTAGCTTTGACTCATTTATTATTGAAGTTCTTCAGTATTTTTGAAAAGGATCGTACCAATTCTGGCATCATGTCTGTAGGAAAGGTTATACAAGATGTGTTACAACACAAGGTACAGTATAGGAACTGCTGAAACTATATTTCAGATTCAGGAAGTATATATCATCAGATTTATATGTCACAGATGTAGAAAAGGGAATTGTGCTGCATCTGAAGAAAGAATTAGAAATCAAAATGTCCTAAAATCAAGATGCAGTTGCTAATAGATGCTTCAGGCCTGAAGACACTTGATGTAGTCTATGTAAAGTGCTCTGGTGTCTGAAAAGCTGGAGTACAGGAGAGCATGAAGAAATTAATCAGGGGAGTAAAAGTATATTTAGAAAGCAGGTAACCCCCTCTATTTGGGGTATTAGTCAGGGCAGATTTCTGCATTGCCTAAATTTTGAAATGGCTGATTGCCTCACTTGAAGCGATGGCTTCTGCAGTGGGTCTTATTTCTGTCGTGCCACTTATGCAGGATTCTTTTTTCTTTGCCAGTGAGAAACATCCTCTTCCCGAATGTCCCAGGGAAGTTGCCTACAAGACCATGGCACAACTCTTGATTTGGAAAATAGATCTTACTCTCAAGCTGATGCAAGGCTGTTGCACATCTGAGTGACATAGAGGCGCGTCACGGGGCCCCTAGCAGGTCTGTAGGAACAACCACAGTCAGGCAGGGGTGGAAGGCAGGTGTCTGCCATGTGTTGTCTGAAGGGACTTGACACCTGCACCAGATCTGCTGGGAAACCAGCTGGACTTGCAGACTGTGTAGTGAGAAATCAAGATGTCATAAGAATAATCCATCTTGGAAGAAGTTGTCGCTGCCTCCCATGAAATTGCTGTGTGTGCAGCTGCCTGCAAAGTATTTTGCTGTGCAAGGGCTATCAGAGCGATCGCTCACTTATGTGCTGACATATCAGTGTTTGGCAGTCTGCAACGTCTCAACTGAGTTGGATTTAAAATGTTGTGTGGTTGTCCAGCTTGAAACAATTTGGGGTTATTTCACCTGACTGGCCTGTCTTTCTCTCCCTTTTGTTTCTTGTTTTTAGTGGCAATTCTTATAAGGCCAAGGAAATCACACTTGAAAATAAGGCAAATAACTATTTTGAGTATTGGATTGCCCTGGCCTGTGATTTTAACCCACCTTTTAATTACAGCTAAGCTAGCATGGAGACCCTTAGAATATTTCCATTACTTACTGTGAGAAGATTTCTAGGTAAGACCCCTGTAAAGTTAATCTTTTAGAAAAAAAAGCCGCAGAGTAAAGTAAAACTGAAAGAATATACACACGCAAACATGGAATGGTGAAAAAAAAACCCCAGGCATTTGAATCCAGTGAAAGAAATGGCGACTTCCCACCATCTGCAATGACCTTTTCTTTTGAAAATATTCTCCTTGTTAGCAGGAGTAATTTGTACTCTCCAAAAAGATAGTTAAATAAAAAGTCTAATTCCAAAGAAAGAAAATGCAAGGGTTCAGACACTGCTGCTTACTCTTGAAAACAGGCTTGACTTTGTATGGCTGGCTTTAATGAAACTCACTCAGCAGGCGTCCTACCATCATAGCTTAAAAGCTACGCAAATGTGTTACCTTTGCTGCTGCAATCTCTCATTTGTCATGGAAACCAACAGCTAGTGTAATGCAAGTAACTAACTATTTCTTAAATGTTTAATTTTGCATGCTGTCTGCATATTGTTTACAAAACATGACTTTTCTCCAAAGGATAACTTTATTATATAGCTGTAGGCACAGCATATACAATTTGTCCTAGTCCCCTGATACGAGCAAGCACACCTTTTGATCTGTCTTTCCATGTGCAGATTAATAAAGGTGCTTTGTGATCTGGTGAAAGTCAACGTTTTCATTGCTGAAAACCTGATGGAAAAAAATGGTTTTGTTCACTGTTTACATTCATATTTAAAGTATGGAACTTGAAGCAATCATGGGAACCACAGCAGAACTGTCTCCAGAAGCTGTCATAATTTCCAGTTTCTTTTGCAGTGGAAGTCAAAATGACAATAGCTGTGTAAATCTTGGTCAAGGATTTTTTTCATATAAAAATGAATTAAGCTGCTTTTCTGCAGTGCTTCTTGTCAATATCTTTGCAGCTGACAGTGCTAGTGTTAGTTAGACTTAAAAAATAATAATACTGCCTCCAGAAGATGATTGACGTTCTTAAAGGTAAACATTTGAGGGCCTTTTGAAATCCTAAAGCTGTTGTTGCTGCATGCATATAGAAGTTTCCTCTACAGAAAATGATGGCTGGTATGAATGTTGGTTCAAGAAGAGAAGGCTACTACACAGTGGAAGTAACTTCTCTTATCAAAAATCCATATACATGTAGTAGTTAAGAACTTTGACTTTCCTGACTAGCATGGCAGTAATTTACTGTCAGACAGATTTATTTGTAAAGAAAGGGTGTGCAAAATCATAGCCAACGATTTTTTTTTTTTTCCTGACTGAATAAAACTAGAACGTACATTAGCTACTAAATTAAGGGCCTCTGAATCTTTGACATTGTTGTTTCTCAAAAATCGCCAGATAAATTAACACTAAGCAACTGACACACCTTCAGGTAAGATACCAAGACTTCTGCTTATAAATCAAAGACTTTCTGTCTGAAAATTAATGTGAATATTGAAAATCAAAGGAAATTAAATTTCCAAGCTATAATGGCTATTGTTGAAAAACTCTCATGGAGCTGAAATCATAATCATATTTCCCACAGGTATATTTGCAGCAGCATGAGTAAATTTTTAAGTAAGCATGCTGCTACATAGTTTAGGAGGCTGACTTGATCCATGCCTGACCCTATGAAATAAACCTGAGTGTTTAAAAATGTTTATTCATCATGTAAAAGCTTTTAAAATTTGACCTTTCCAACTGATAAGTCCATAATACTATTGAGACCTTCAATATGCCTAATTGCAAGAGATAGGACAGTACTGGTGCTACAGACAATCGATTATTTAGGACAGTTTAGTACTGCTTATGCTTTTAATGAGTTTCCTCAGGTGGACCCCTGCCGTATTAAAAGACTATATTCATTATAAGTGAGGTCTCTGCAATGTGTTTTAAATATAATTTCCTGAACGTATTTTCTTGGGATTTTGGGTTGTATTTTAGTGTTTTTTCTTTCCCTCCAGTCTAAAACAGACAAAATTTTGAAAAATAAAATCTTTGTCTTCTTTGAAGACAACCAGTTAGAAGGTGCAAACCAAAGTCACTTTGACACCATGTCCTTTCTCTTTCCAACATGTTTGAGTATTTCAGTGCATGATGCTTATGTAAATGACATAGTTGGTTTGATAGATGGTCTTCAAGTTTTCTAGAGGATTTATTTGGAGTCAGTGACAAAGTAAAAAAATTAGAATTATATACCATAGTATTATGGAATAATGTCATATTTCTGCTCACTGTTGAACTTTTTTTGATATGTTGTTATAACTGTAGTAAGACTAGGCAACCTAATGGAGTTGATAAAATGATGGGGAGGGTATTCAAATGGCAGTTGTGCACCGACAAAATCTGGCATTCAGCCTGGCAATGTTTTTTCTGGTATCTTTGCTGATAGCAAGCAGCTTCTCCGTCTTCTGTGAGTCTTCTCACTTTGTGAGTTCTCGTTGCTTATACATAAGGTTTGGGAACTGTGCGCTTTTTTTTCCTACTTTTTTTTTTTTCCCTACCTTTTTTTTTTCCTACTTTTGTTTTGTTTTGTTTTGTTAAAATTTTGCCCAATGAAATTCTAAAGTTTTATATTAGATGACTAGTCTCCTGTGAAGTAGTTTCATATTTGAGGGAGCAATTTAAACTGATTTGGGGAAGATGCCGAACACCAGGATTTATGTGGGAATGTCACAAGTGACAAGCCTTCCCTAATGAATTGCTTCAAAAGAAAAGTACCACCTGTCTGACATTATTCCAGACTTAATTACCCCGTATCACTTCTGACAACTGTGGAAAAATCAGACTGATGTTTCTGACCTCTAATCTGAAGAGATCTTTCCATCTTGATGTTGTTTTAATCAAATAGCACAAGGTCTCAGTATTACCAAGTCACAGCTGACAATCAAGAGGATTGCATTCTGCATCACCGCTCCAGATTCTCTTTGTCAGTATTGTGTTGCTTTCACTTCCATTAAAAAGTGTGACATTTCTAGTCTTTATTTTGATGTTATCTCTTTAAAGAGAAGATTCATATAACTTTTCAATAAGCATACATACAAAACATCACAGGTTTGTTCTCTTTTTTGCAGGCTTGTAAATTAAATGCAAAAAACTCCCTTTTCCTCCCAAACCTTATGCATATATGAAAGTGATAAGGAAATATAGAATTACCTAGAATACAAGCCTAACTGCTTGATATTTTACCTAATTTGTGAACAAAATTATTTCTGATCAAAATTTTAACCTTTTTTTTTTCCCCCCTGAGACCATTTTCTACTATTTGAAGCTCTTTTTTACATACTTGAAAAATATCTCTCACCCTGGAATATTTCATATAAAAGTATAAATGGTTCTGTGATGAACTGAATAATTAAATGAGTCTAACTATATTTGAAATGATTGGAAAGGAGTGTATGTGTCTCTATGGCAACTTTCTCCTTTTTAACATTTCTTCTTAGTGTGAAAATTCAAGAAAGTCTGTACTTAACTAGTTGAAGTTAAATTAGAAAGATACCCCAAATGTAAAGTCTATTACGTATTGTGAGGCATCTGGTATTTCTTGTAGAAATGAACACAAAATTGTCTTGAACTTGTGATGCCAACAACTAGGAAACACTACATTTGATGACTCTTGTACAACTGCTTATTTTTCCTGCTGTGCATTTTGATACAGCTTTTAAGTGCACAATGGCATAGTGGTGCTCATTCCCATATAATCTCAAAAGTTTCACCAACTTTGGGCAGTCTGTTTTTCACTCTGCCTTAAAGGTGATGCAGCATTAATATCTCTGTTTGACAAATAAGAAGCCATGGCACAGAGCTATCAAAATTATAAGTATGTATTAAACTTGGGATCCATCTCAGATGTACCTGTAATCAATTTTTCAGAGCAATTAGTGCTGTGGCTTTGAATGTTTTTAGGGCATAATTTTGTGGTAGGTGTGGTGTGAGTATATGTCCTTGTGTGTTGTCATCAGCTGTGCTTGTGATCTTGGGGTTAAGTTTGTAGGAATTTGGCACTCAATAGACTAACCACTGGAATGGGGCAAAAATATCCCTGAGGGTGATTTTTTCTCAGACCTTTGACAATGCAGGAACAGCACAGTTTGGGCATCAGGAGGTCTGGGGATCTGGGCCTGACCTTGTTTCTCTGATTTTGCTGTGCTTCCCCCTTCCACCTGCAGGCCCGTCATGGTGGTCAACTTCTACGTCCATTAGCTCACCAGTCTGGGCTCTGCTCTCCAGGTTCTTGCGCTAACAGATGTAGTTTCTCTTCTGTGGATTTTCCTCAAACATAAATGCAATTATTTTTCATTAAAAATTATGTGGGTTTGTGGTTTGGAGGTTTGGTTTTTTTAAGGTTTTTTTTTTTGGGGGGAAGGGTGACCTAAACTATGTGGCAAACCATTTGTTACTCAGTTCTTCACGGTCTCTCTCATTCTCACCTTTTGTTCCACACTATTGTGTGCTTGAAGGAGTGCTGGGAGAGAGAAATAGCAAAATGACGCGGGCTTCGCTTCCTTTCTTCACTGCAACAGGAGCTAGTAAAAGTGATGAAAAAGTGAAAAGCTATTTTCTGACCACTGCCTGGTGCATTGCCACATGTCTAGTACTGAAATACAGTTGCCAGGTTCTTCTGATGACTGTAACTTCTCCCCGTTTAGGTATTTGCTTCCTCTCCTCTCACAGGGACTAGGCACACTGAATTTCCCTGCAACTCCAAGGACACATTGATGCCTCTCAAGAAAATAACTCATTTTATTAACAGGAGAAAATATTTTGCCTAGTTTGATTCTCAAAAAAGACTAAACTGTTCTTAACTATATTTTTTTTTAAAAATAGAAGTAAAAATACAAGTATAGAAATTTCAGCCTGACTAGGCTGTGTTTGATAAATAGGTAGAATGAAACCTCATGACACTATCAATGACTTCTAAATAGGTCTTATAGAATAAACCCTGTTCATATCAGTCATACTCTCAAGGCATTTATAGCTTTACAAAGGAGAATCTTAATCTTCTTCATAATGAATAATAAATCAAGACTAACACTATTGGCTTAGAGTTGGAAGCAGCAGCTGAAATATAATTTAAATGGCTTAATTTGTACTCTGTATTGTGGCAGAAATAATGCAGATGTTATGATTTTATTTTTTTTTAACTGAAAAAAAAATCTATCTCATATCATAATGTTATCCTGTTACAATTACTCATAGTTCCACACCAATTGGAAGGTAAATTTTTGGAAGCCATCCTGTATGCTGCCTCTGGATGCAAATTATCATTTAATCAATACTGTTGGTCTTTCATATGAGTCTTTATCACCTCTATGATCATTTCAACCATGGAAAGTGCACTGCCAAACAGTATCTCAAGAAGGTTGGGTGCAAAAGAAAAACTGGGATCGGAGAAGTCTCTTATATGTCATTCGGTGGGATACATAGCTAATATTTGCTAGTGTCTTCCATAGTCAAGCTTGTTGATAGATGTCAAAACATTAGCTGTAAACAGCTGTTGCATTAGAAATACTGGAAGCACTTTCAACCATATCTTTATACTTCATGCACTATTTGACAAAAATATTTGTATGTGGTCCAGATAGGGGGAACTTACCTTCTTATTTACACAATTAATACAACTGGATGTTGTTAGCAATGCATCATGTTTGTTAGCACGTTGGTGACATTATCATAGACTTTCCAATAGTATGTGACTTGCTGTGCATCTCTTCTTCATGTTCTTCAGTTTGTGTTTTGAAGAAATCAACTTTGTTCAGTCTGTTAATATAGCTAGTGTTACTTTATAGTGAGAGAAACTTACTGGAAATAGAAGTTCATTAAATCAATAGTCTGGAAAAAAAGACTCTATTTAGATTAATTTTGTCTTCATTTTTTTCTAAATATTGCATGCTTATTAGCATGCAGTGAATGAAAATTTCAAGAGACAGTTTTTAGGATGGACATATTATGGACAACCAGAGGGAAGAGATTCTGGAGCTTCCACTTCTGTTTTCTTGTAAAAACTATGCAAATCTGGATTTCAGGTTTTTTCCTCAGATAGCAAAGCAGTCATTTATATTTGTCTGACTTCTGTGGCCAGTCTTGGAGAAGGCTTCTTATGGGTTAGCTGGCTCGGTGAAGTGGCTAGTCAGCTATTACTTATTTTTCAAAAAACATTAAAGTAGATGTTCTTCAAATTAGGTGGTAATGAAGTTCTCCCAACAGCAGGTGTTGAGCTATAATTGACCATTACGATGTCATGTTTTGCTTGGAGACTTTGAGAGGATAACAAAGCTATTTTCTATCACTACAAGTTGTCTTTTATTACAAGTAAGGGAGAACTCCAAACCAGGTCAGGGTGGTCACAGAGGTAGTGGCTTACTTTCCTGGGTGAAAGCAATTAACTTCCTTGTCTTCAGAGCTTGTATTTCAATGTAAAATACTCAGTTGTATAAAGGCATTGGGAAACTTGATTAATATAAATAACTTAATTTTGTCCTTTTTAAAAACAAACAAAAAACCTACCAAACTCAAAAACCTTCTGTGTTGTAGTAATTTAAAACCAAACCAACAAAACAACTTGTTTGTCCATTATGAGTAATTTGGTCTTAAAGTGCAGTTTGGGGCTATGTGCAATGTAATGAGCGACCCTGCAATTCTAGTCTATTAATTTCCAAATACCACTTAGGATATGATCCATGTAGCCTCAGATATAAGGACAGTGTAATAAATTTATGAAATAAAAATATTAGATAAACTGCTCTCCATACAACACAGATAGGATAGTGAACTATAAATACGGATATGTCTGTTTATATAATTCAGAGCACCAGTGTAGTAGTGACTTGCATTAAAACTGTATTTTCCTTCATCACAGTGATGAGGGTTTTTGATTTGTATCTCTACTTTCACTGGTATCATTGTCTGTAAAGAAACACAAGAATCTGCAGTGAGTAGCTATCCCAAAGCGAGTTCTATATGGGGTTTGCTTTTAAAAATTGTGATTTTGATTGCATTGTTACTAAAAGTTCGTGTGAGAGGTGAGTGGGAACGGGCCACTCTGGCAGATTGTACCAGAGCCTGTAGAAGGTTGGGTCCAGGTCTGTGAGTGCCAGGGCTTGCTTTGGCAGATGGGTTCCTCATGTTCTTCTGAAATTCAGTGGTTACACTGAAGATGGGATGGGAGCTTCTCCTTGCTCCTATCATAGAATGCAGAATAACGATAGCGTACTGAGCATCTAGGATAAGTGACAGCTAAATCTGATAGAAGGTTGAGGGTTTCTTTCCTGAATCCAGGATTCAATTTTGAAAGGGGGAGGAGGAAGCTGAACAAAACCAGAGTGAGTAACAGTAACTGCTGAGGACACGCACCAAGATTTAAGAGCCGGTTGCAGATCCCTGCTGTGCTTTAAGACCCTAAGCTTGCCCAGTCCCAAGCGAGCAGGATCTTCTACCTGAGTCTTCCTCAGTGTTTGCCATGAGAACTGTAACCCTGGTGTAGTCCACAGGCACACAAAGCCTTCATGGTGCGACAGAGAGATGTGGGAGTTTGCGTACATAACCAACACTGAACGGCAGAAGAGGTTGATGGATGGTGTGTCCTGAAGGCACAGAGAAAAGACAGTATTTAGCTATCTTTCTAAAAGAAGAAAGGGAAAAGCCTAGGGGGGTTCCAGTCACTGAAACGTGCTGTGGCATGGACCCTGTTGTATGGCAGAGCATAACAAGAGGTGGTTACTGTTCATCCAAGTTTTCTTGTACTATTTTGGTATGGCAATAATGTAGAATGAACCCCTAGAAAAGGAGGCTACAGAAATATAACACTGTAAATGACTTTTTTTTTGGACCTAAGACATTCTGAACAATGTCTTTAGTGTCCCAATGATCCTTTGATGATACTAGACAGAAAGATAATTCAGTAAATAAAACTACTTTCATACATCCTGCTGTGGGATTGTACTAGCACTCATTTGCTTGGAGAATGTGAATATCTAATTAAATGTATTCAGTGGATGAAGCAAAAATTGCTAGTCTCATTAATATATTTTAAAATTTCCAAATTTGGTATGCGTCTATGTTGCTCAGTGCTTTGTGCCTTCATGCACCTGCATATTTTAGATAGCTTTTAGTCAGCCAAGCCATGCCTAGAAGAAAATTAATGGACCTTTCTTCACAGCACAAATAAGATTTAAGTATGATTTTTATAATTTTGGTCCAAATATCCCTTCTTCTTAATGGCAAAATATATATTTTCAAGTCTGAAGTAACTTGTTAAAACTGTGGGTAGTATAAGAGAAGGAAAATTAGAAAGCTGTGCAGGAAAATAAAAGCTAGATGAAACAAAATGGCTGCAGAAAAATTGAAATACAATTAAGAATGTTAGCATGCTTAATTAAAAAAATCAAACATATCTATTTAATTTTTATATATGATGAAGACATAATTTGATATTTCTGAATGTTGATGATATATGACTTTTGTTGGAGCTTGCTTCTGCAAGAAATTTGGTTATATGAGGTTAATAGAATATGAACGTACACACCTTGAGGTTCATGGAAATTATTGTTTACTATACAGAATAATCATTAATATCACGAATATAATGCCATGGGAAAGACAATATTTTTTTCTTTCATGTGTTGCTTTTATGCTGTACTGAAAAACTGTACCAGAATGTTAGTAATGTGTCTAAAAGTTTATAAAAATGTTATTTCAAAAGAAGATGTATTCAAGAGGCATTTCCATCCAGTCATATTTGTAGAGGGACCCTTGGATGGAAGATTTATATCTGATCTCTGAAACTTTTATTAAAGGAGTGTTGTAATCCTTGAAATCTGATGCACAGCTTTTAAAATTCTATTTTTAAGAATTAGGAGCAAGTGACTTTATATGAACAAGTGCTTCTATTATGATCTCATATCTCATGTTTTACTCACTCTCTCTGGAAAGTTGATTCTTATGGGCCTTAACCCAGGTAGCCATATTGGGGATTCCTCCCCTTTCCAATAGAGGTAAAGCAGCTTGATTTTTATTCCAACTAGTTGTTTAATTTAATTTCATTTTTTAATTGTGTAGAGATATCTGTGGAAAAGCTGCAAATATATTTTGATATTTAACCATCAGTGGTTTTTTTTTTTCCCATGATATAATCTGATGAGAAGCTGCGGATCAACCTTTTTTTCACAGAAAAATTCTAAATTCAACTAATTACATTGAATATCAGCTCTAATTAGGCCTGGAAAAGGAAGCACTTTGGGAATGGGGTAAAAAGAAACCATAATTATTTAGCATACTCTGATACAGCCCTGCAAAAGGAAGCTAAGAACCAGAGAGATGCTGCTATGGTAATACACATGCTAAACATGTATAATTTTAGAAAGTATGGTCATGAATTGCTGGAAGCAAAAGGTTACAGACAGCAAAGGCAATCTGTTTTTCACTGTCTTTTCTTTACTCCTTTTTAATATTTTAGATTACTTGACCTTTAGTGTAATGAGCAACACAGGACATCAGTGAAATCTACCTGCTAGGTTGCTGTTCATTTTTAGAGGTTCACCTTGTGTTTCTCTATAGGAGGATGGGGCAAGATGGGCAAGGATAGCCTGTGGGATTGCGAATTACAGATTTATGAAATGGTATTAAATTTTATGTGAAAATCTAGTTCCCCCTTATCTTGATTAGTCCCACGTGTAACCCAAGAGTTTTGAAAGATCATGTTTCCTCATTAGAAAGGACTTTAAGAAAGAATGGATGAGAACATACAAAAACATTCTTGAAGAAATATGGACTTCATATATGGACTTTTGTTTTCACCCAGCCAAAAACATATTTTAGAAGAAAACGGTTCCTTAAAAATGGAGCTTTGCATTCATCAGACAGCTGATTCGGGGGGCTACTTCTGGATATGGAGTGAGGTGCATGTGTAGTTTGTTCAGGTAAGCAGATCTGTAGGCATTTGAGTCCTAGTTAAGCTCCAGCTTTCTCTTTGACTTCCACCAGTTTCCTCCTGTTAGAGGAATGCTGTTGATTTGAAGGGAACAGAAAATCGCATGTTTTTGTAATGATCATCAGATCTGAGGATCTTACAATTATTTGTGTAGGAGAAGTAACATCAAGATGCAGTCACAATAAATCTGGGCCTTTTTTGCTATTGAATAATTTTTTTCTGTATCTGGATTCCTTCAGGCACCAGAGCTTGAGACCAGGTGAAAGCTTTCAGAACTGTGTGATCTCTAGATATTTGCTTAGAAGTCCCTAAACGCCATGTTTTTAGAGTAATTTCAAACACTAGTAAGAAACTACATGTCTTCTAGACACTTAAATACAAATGTTTCTCATGTGAACGTCTATTAAGTTCTCTGAAGGATAATCATTAAGTGGGAAGACACTTTTTAGGAATTTAAATCTTGTGAATCCAAGAAGAGTATGTTTTTCAAAGATATTTCAGTGGCACAGAAAACTTTTCTATATTTTATATATTTTTTTTTTACAATTTTTAAATATTCTAAAGAATTCATTCAATTTTAACTGCAAAATTCTATTTGAAAAATTATCTAAACACTTCCATCCTATTAAAGTGATTCATTAATATCTGTTGTAAAAATTTAAAGACAGTTTAACCCCAATTCTTACCTTTTCATCCTGATAATAATCTCTGTAAGGACAAGAAACTGAATAGGCACAGAAATTTAACTAGCTTCACTCCTTTGAAGCTGAAAGACATCACTCAGAGATGTAATAGATGCTGATGGAAAAGTTAAATTTGCTTAACAAATAAGGATTTTCCAATGATGCCAAAACCAAGATTTTATTCTAAGCATTTTCCTTTCAAAGTTTGTCTGGTACATAAACTTAGATTACTTCAAAAAATGGCTGGTTTCTTTTTGTATATGTAATTTGGTAGAATAGTGGCAATTGCTACCCATGTAAAAACTTCTTTAATGAAATAACATCCTCTAGTGAAAAAAAAACAAACAACCCCAAACAAACAAAAAACCAAACCAGTTTTAATTATATATCGCAAATGTGTATTAGCTAGTCTACTTTAAATAACGCTGAAAGCCTGCAGTCCTAACAGCACAGATGGCTGAGTAGCTTCATAATTCTCCATCTTTTTTTTTTTTTTTTTTTTTAATAAAGATGTCATATGTTTATTGATGATACAGTACCTAAGTGATACTGGCGCATTGTATCTACGTATTTGTTGCTTGTTGTAAATCAGTGCAGCAAATTAATGACCATAATAGTTCTTAATTTTTGAAGGTATTGTATGACAGATTTTAACATAGGGAGCCAAATTCTGTTGTCTTTCCATATTGAAATAAACTGAAATTTTTCACTTAGTTTCACTAAGATGGTTTCAGATGTATTGCAAACAATAAATTCTGTATCCACATAAAAAATGCAATTTATAAAGGCTGACTTAATGGGAATGCTTTAGGTTTAGGAACAATAGCTATTTAGTAAGTGATTAGTTAAAAGGTTACTATTTTTGGCACTGTTAAATTGTATACATCTGCTTAAAATGCTGTACTTAGCTTTTGGAGGTCTTTGTTTATGAACAGACTACAAATTTCTTCAACACATTCATCATCTACAATTACTCAAATTTCAGTGAATAATTATTAACACATTGAGTATTTGCAAATATTTGTAGTTCTCATGTTTTGAAATTACCAGTACTAATTCCTCATCTCAAAGTCAGTTTTGAATTAGCCAGCATAATATGTATTTCCAATTTTGTTTTCAGAGCTACATTTTAAGCTGTAGAATTCAGTTAGAGTTTTATACACACAGAAAATGCAAAAAATTTTACCTTACACCATCAGGAATATTTCCAATGGTAAAGCTTGAGTGCCTAAATATTAGTAGGACAAATGTTTCATCAACATGAACTCTTTAATTGGAGTGAATATTTGCGGTACTTGTTTCAGTATGACTGATACCTTAGCAATTAGCGTTTGTCTCTTGATTGATACGCTATCTGGCAGCATCTCAGAGTAAGACTAAGCCGCTTGCAGATCTTGGGCAATTTTCTATGTGTTGGTTAATTAAGACTCAATTCCGTGAAAGCTCCTGGCTTTTTGTTTGTCACTGAAGATGTAACTGATGCTGAAGATGAACCAAAGAGAACATTAGTCCTGGCTGCTCGGGGCACGGCGTCTTCCCTTCCAGTCACCTCAAGGAAAAAGCCTTTGAGAGCAAAGCAAGAGTGAGTCGCTGCTCTCGTCCCCCTGCTCCCCTTGATTTCTGCTTGGCTGTGCTGCAGGGAAATCCTCCTGTGAGCAGGGTGCTGTCTTGCTAGCGCCCTTAGTGCTTGTTGTAATAAACTCAGCTGACTTAGCTCGGATCGAAGTCTAGCACACGTAGCTCAGAGAAGGTTTAGTTGCTGGTTCGGATGTGGCAATGGGTCCCGATCAATAGCTCTACATTCTTTTGTCCTGATACATATGTGTATGTGTGTGTATATATCTATATTTACACATAGATAGAGATTTTTATATATAGATAGAGGAAAAAAAAAGTTTGGTTTCTTGCACTTATCAGTGAGTAAACGAGCCTATTTTAAGTAGATATGTTTTTGGTACCATTTCTTACGATTTCAGAAAGGCGCCTTTGTCATATTTAGTAATATGTAATGCGTGTGCACAAATGTGCACATATACTTAACATATTTTCATTAGACAGTGACTCTTGTATCTTATCAGTTTCTTTACCCTTTTTGCAAAGGAAGCAAGAGCAGTCATGCCTCACGAAAGCTTGTGCTGTCTTATATTGTTATTAGTAGAGAGACGAGGACAGTGATGCTGCAAGTATAGTTGTGTTTATTTTAATGTGATCAATACGTTATACTTGTCTTTGGTAACTATTATAAAGTATATTGGAATTAAGTATGTTGCTTCTCTGCTAGTTAGGAAGTGGAGTATTACAGAAAATGAAGTATATAAATAAATGAAAAAAATAACATAATATCAAGACATGTCACTACATTTTAATTTTCTTTTGAAGTTTTGTAAGGAGCTTATCATATTTATTTAAATCTTCATTCTAACTATTAAGTAACTAATAGAATAGACTGTGCAATTTCATTGTTTTAATTAAATGTAACAAGGGTACTCTTTATTCAAACGAGAGATAACATTTGAATCAATAGATAGTTTTCTTACTTGTTATAAAAGAACAACTTGTATTTCCAGCAACTCCTCTGCTTAATAGCAACTCTATAGACAGATTCACCTTTTGACTAGGGGTGTTTCTATGCATGTAATTAATGAACTAGCATAGCCTTACACAGTCTTTTTTTACAACTCTGTTAATAACTGTTCATGTAAATTAAGAACAAAATGTCTTGTCCTCATCTAATTTTAAGAAAAAAAAAATCAAAACAAACAACAGACAAAAAACAACATAATTTTCATGCATTTCTCTCATTAATGCAAAAACATTTTTCACTTCTTCAGGTGTGAGTAAGTAGCTACAATGGCTACATCAGGGAGCTCTGGGACCAACAGCCATTCTGCTGGCTGCTTCAGCTGGTGGTTCACCAGCCGCAATATGGGGAGAAGACCTTCCTAACCTGGGAGGAAGGGCAGCATATCCAATTTAGAGTCTAGAGTTGAAGACAGACTAGGATTTTATTTTATTTTTTTCTGTTAGGTAGTTTAATTGCTTTTCATTTTGCTTTAAAAAAAAAAAGAACAAACCACGATTCTTGCATGTGCTTCTTTGGCTTATTCTTTGGCTTATTTGGTTTGGCATGCTTCTGTTCATATTCTCTTCCTTTTATGTCTGGCTTGTAAATGTCAGTGGTGTAATTGGTGCAATTTTTGAGCACTCTGGATTCTGTTGGCATCTAAGTGTAGGTTTTGGGAGAAGGGCAGCAGAGATATCAGCAGACTGGCCCACCTTGTAGAGAATGAAAGTGGATGGACTTCTTTGGGTACTTGTGAGTTAGCTGCGGTTGAGTGTATACCTGGAATGCCTTTTGGGTGATGAGACTTTTTGTAACACTGTGCATGGTGGTTTAGATTTGCAGAGCTGGCTATTTCATTATGGGACTCCTATACCATCTATATACATCTTGCAGAAAAATGTAGAGGCACTAATTAATCTCAGTGGTTGAGGGTAGTGGTTTGCCAAAAAATAGTCAGTGATAGGAAAGGTATCTGAGATATATAATCTGTGGCCTTTGTTACATATAACAGCTCTCAGAAATGTAGTTCATGCATTTTAACCATCAAGCCTGATTGCAGTTTGTAAAGTGAAGATGACAGCTAGTAATAACATTGGGGAAAGGCAGCTGCAATCAAATATACAGTATAAAAGTTAAAAAGAGTTGCTTACACATGTAGGTTAAAGTTTATGTTCTTAGATTAAATCATGGATTATGGAACAAGAACCACATTTAATGCTCACTTTAGTGTCATTAGAATTGAAAACGGTCTTCATAAATACTTGGAAGTGAGGAGAACACTTCTTGCTTGAAGAGTTTAATAAAAGTCATCAAACATCATTGGATGTATGCGCCATCTTTCAGAAATATGTGGAAAGCTATGTTAGAGTATCAGTAATATAGAGATGTGGCTGCTTGAACACTTGCAGAAATGAAGATCATATGCGTGATTATTTTGCTTCTGTCACAGCTAATCAGTCATAAAGCGCTCTGATACATCTGAAGGTTAGAACTCATCGCAAAAACTTTGCTACTTTAAGCATGTATATCTGTGTATATGCATGTACCTGTGTGTTTGAATTGGTTCCTTGGGTAGCCACTTAAGATACATTTCACTTGATACAAATACTGAAAAATTTCAATATGGATGCATTTCAAAATTGCCTCATGATTTTTTTTTTTTTTTTAATTGTTTGTAATTTGCTTCTGAATCACTTTGTTGATGTCTTTGTTTTTATGGTCTTCTGAATGTGCATAGAAAGTCTGTGTTAATTAACAATCAGTTTGTCTAGCTGAATTCCAATTTTGTAGAATTAAAATTAATTCTTCTTCAGTTTTTCATCTCTGTACCATTGTATGGTGTAAACAAGTGCACAAAATGTTAATACCTGGAATGGTTTTGGCAGTAATAATTAATTCACTAAAGCAGCATCTAATCTCAGTAATAATCCATTCTGTAAAGTAATATCTAAGCTCAACTCTTAAAATTGTAAAATGCTTACATTTCTGACAAGGCTTGCAGTAAAAATCAAAGCCAACCATAATCCTAGTAATTCTATGCTACTTAAAGTACAGAAACATTTTCAAAGATGTAAAGTTCTATGGAAAAATAATAGCTTGGGAAAGCTATTAAGCTTTACAAACTGATAGCAGGCAATAATTCCATCATTTGCTTATGTCTTAGCATTAGTATTATACTTACTGCAGTTATTTCAAACTATGTTGCTTAGTCTGCCAAGACTGTAAAAATCACTAATGATATATAGTAACAAAGTAACATGCATCGTTTCAAGCAATGGAACTGCTTTTTCCCCTCCTTCCAACCAGGAAGGTGACTTCCAATATCTGTGAAATAGGTAACTACTGTTTTCTTTTTTTTTTTTTTCCTTCTGTCCATACAATATTTTTTTTGTTTGTTTTCAAAGTTGAAATATACAACAGGTTCCTGCGTATGTGTATGTTCTAGCAGAGCCTTAAACTATAGGAGTGGTGTGGGGAATGTCTTGATAGTGCAGTACATTTAAAAGTAGGTGTACTTCTGTTCCATTTTAAAATAAAAGCCAGCCAACCCTTAAATGCTCACCCTAAATCAAATGCATTTAAATAATCAACAGCTAAAAGGAAGATGAATTAAGTTAACTGTTTCTGTTTCCAAGACTATAAACATTTCCAGCTTTTAAAAGACTTAAGTTCTAATGATAAGCTCTCATACAGGTTGGTTGAATGTTATGTCAAAGTCATTCTCATATTTTCGGTGAGGCTTAGGTGGTACAAGCCAGTGATGACAGTGAAAAATATTACAAAAATGTAGCAAAGAGCATCAAGCTAATAAAAATAAGAACAGCTGGTATGTGTTTATCTGACTGATTATTCACTATTCATAGTGAATCTGGAAATCTCAATTATCCATCTAGTTGTTTGTAAAGATTTAAAAAACTTTGTGAATGAAAACAAATGTCTCATACCTTAGTTTTATCTTACAGTGTAACGCACTTCTATAGAGACAAAATTGAAACATTAAGTCATATTTCCATTTACTGTAATATTTTTTTTACTAAGAGTGTAATTCCCTACTTTTTTCTTGAAGATAATTTAACACACATTAAAGTATAGTCACACTTTTTAAATTTTGTATTCATATTGCTTCTGTATTCTGTTTCTTCCTCTGCCCCAATGAATAGTTCTGTCAAAAGATTTGCTGTTAGCACTGGAAATTATTTTCTCATGACCACACCTATCTTCATGGGGAAATGGGAAATGACAATTATATTTTTCTATGTTTAAGTTAGTAGTCAGGCTCACTTTGGTTAGTCTAAAAGTTCAGTCTGTGTTCCAGGTAGTTCCTTGCAATGTATAAAACCTATCAGAAGGCAAATATCAGCATTTTATCCTTTTGCATAATATCTGCATGCCCAATTATATGAACAAACACAATTTAGAAGCTATCTTAAGCTTTCTTCCTATCTTTGAGTATTACATTTGAGTATGGTTTGAAGAGAAATAATTGAAAAAGGATGAGTTTTTATGCACAGTGGTCTCTCTAACTGTATAGACAATTTAATATGTAGAAACGTGTATTCACAAAGTTCTTTCTCCATTCAAGACTGAACTGTGAATGGAGGAAAAATGTCCAAGACTTGAAATGCACTCCATTTCCTTTTTTACTAGGAAAATAAAATAGAAATGAAGAAGAGAATTTTAAGAGTTCCATTTGCATTGATTGAAATGTGACAGCCATGTCAATCTGACCTCTGTAAGTTGTTTTGTATTCATTAGAAATCCTTTCCATGTTACTTTTATTACTCTAGCTGCCTGCTGTGTGATTTTCCACTTGTTCCATTATAGGAAAGGCAGTATTTTTAATTTCCAAACCTAGTATTTGGTTACAAACTCTCTGGATTCCGCTGTGATGTTAGGTGGAGCCTGAATGTCACAGAAGTGTTGTTTCTGATGACTAATTAGATATCCAAGTGATTTAACCTCTGTGTGTCATTGTCATCAAGCTGATGATCCTGTCAAAGAATGCCTGACAATTAGTGATGTAGAAATACCAAAATAACATAGACATTATTTATGTGGTTGCTAAATTAGTTGTTAGGCAATGCAAATATTAGAGGAGTAGCCAGCTCATTCCTAGCTTCTCAAAATTCTGCAAAATATACTTTCTTTTGGTTCTTGTGTTGACCAAAGAATACTTCTTTTGTGAGTTGAGTAACAGGAGCAAAACACAGAGGTCATTCTAATTTTCTTAATCGTGATCTGCACTGAATTAGCCTAAAGGTCCATCTAGCAATAATGTGAAACAAGAATCTTTTACATGGTAAAAAATACCTCGCAGCTTCTGGATATCAGTAATTACTTGGTACTGAAGCTAAGGGCTGCCTCAGGATATTTGTGTTCAGATCCATCTGAATAGTTTTCCACCATTAAATTTTTATAACTTCTTTTTAATCCTTTTACATATTTGGCCCAGGGATTTTGTACATTTGGGAGTTCCACAATGCAAGTGTGAACCATATGGAGAACAGGTAACCAGATTCAAATTTTGGTGTTTGAAAACATAAAAGAAATTAAAGAGTGTGCAAAGGAGGTGTATAATCAATAAATTGAAAGAGAAATTTGAAGAAAATAGGAATTACATTTGACTTGGAAAAATTGTTTTCTAATGGTGGACACATTGAACTGTTTTGTATAGTGCTATCTGAACTTCCTCATAAAGAATGGGTAAAGTACTTTCTTTGATCTGTTCTAAACCAACATGTTCTTATTTCTGTGAGTTTCCCCTGGTTCAGATACAGTAAGCTTTTAATAGAAATTCCACACCCTTCATGCTTTTCACGTCTCTGCCTTCTCTCCCCCGAGCCTTCTCTCCAAACTGAAATGTCCCAGTTCTTTGAGTAACTGCTTATAAAGCCGCAACTCCATCCCCTTGATTGTCTCTGCTTGCCCTTCTCTAACTCCACTGCATCCTCCTGGAGATGAGATCAGAACTGCATGCAGCTCTTCAGGTATGGGCACACCAGACTTTGATGGGAGCAAAATGACCCCTTCTGTTTTGTTCACACCACATGTGGGGATGCCCCATGTTGAGCGGCTTTTTATGTGCTTTGCACATTGAGATGATTATTTCAGAGAACTGTCAATGATGACTCCAGGACATCTTTTATAATTGCCTGTTCTGGGCTCAACCTCATATTGGCATGGTTTAGAACACTTTTCCCTGGGTGCACTGCTTCATCTTCATTGTCATTGGCCACGTTTTTGCTGGCTTACTCAATTTTGTGAGGGCTTCCCAGACGTCTTCACCACTGGATGTTGTTCCAGGCATTTCATGGCCTGAAAGAACCTTTTGTTTCCTCTCTTGCTAGGGTGCCTGGAGGTCCTAGCTATTGCCTTGTCTTCAACCTGAAAAGTCTCTTAAAACTTACCCTTTTCTTCTTGCTTTCCATCTGTAAACAAACTCTTCCTCTAGTCCTATAGAAATTTAGCTTCTTTAATAACCTTGGGCATGGAACATTGTCAAAGGGTTTTCTGGAACACATGTATATGATGTCCCCTGGGTTCCCTTTACACACACCTCCTGAGAGCATCACCGAACTCCAGCAGGTCACAGGCTAGATTTCCCTTGACTGTGAAGTCAGCCTAACTCATTCCCAGTTTATCCACGTGTCCAGTGATCTTACTCTTTGCTACAGACACTTCCATCTTAACAGAAATGGAAATCAAATATGCTCGTCTGTAGCTCTCAGGATCCTCTCTGGAGCCCTTTTTATGGGTTCTGCACTGGCAACCCACCACCACCACACTGGCTCAGCTGCCATTGGTAATGACAGGTTATGTGCCTTGGCCAGTTATTTTTCAATTTCTCATTTGGATTCCTTCAGAAGTCTGAGCATGCCTACCATTCCTGGTGACTTATTGCCATATAACTTACGAATATGGCCTAATACTTTCTCTCTGATTATTTCAAATTGATGCAGTTCTTCTGATCTACCTGTTACAAAGAACGTGTCAGGTGTGGGAATCTCCTCAGTGTCTTCAGCAATAAAGACCAGTGCAAAGATGAGTGTCTGCAATGGCCTAGTAATCCCTCAGTGCCCCTCCCATCCACCAACTTTGCTATCTGGCTTCCTGCTTCTTATGCGCTTTTTACTACTAGTTTGTGCAACCTGTGCAGGGATGAAAATTCCCAAATTCTTTTTCATCTGTCTTAGTTTCCTGCTTAGATTTTAGTATTGGTGTTGAAGTAGCTGAAAGTTTTGCCCTTGCTCCATTGTTCTATGTTGCATGTGCTTGTCAAATAACATTATAGGTGGTTTGAGTTGCTTTTCTTATTTTTTGGGTTGTGTGGTTATTCAGAGGCATACTCAGTCTTAGCTCCATGTCGGTGTGGGGTTTATTTCATTTAGCTTGATACAGCTGTTTGAGATTATGGAACTGAACTGCTAGAGAACTGCAAAGTAATAAAGCTATTATAACAGTAAAGTAATTCATACGGAATTCACTTTTTGTACTAAGTTTGCTTTTTAACTATTCTGAAGTTTGACTGTATTTGTTGGATATTCAAAATGGCTGTACTTTAAGATATTCTAGTGACTGTCAAGGCCACAATGGAAGAGTCTCAGCTTCTTGGGCAAGAATTTTATCGGTAGTTTTTGGAGATGAATACTCATTTCCTCTCTCTTTCCCAATAAGCTATCCATGTATTTTCACATTTGTTTAACACATACTTTTGAGTTTCTATTTAAAACATTACTTTGGACATGCCCCTACTGAGAAGCTGCTGGTTTATATTGATCATCGGAAAAACTTACTGAATGCGATGTAAACGCAGTTAGAAAGAATTAGATCCCCTTCTTATGCACACAATTCTGGTTTCCGCAAAACAAAAGCCTTTTCAAAGACTTTCAAACAAAGGCTGTGTAGAAGAACAAGTTATTTGCCTTGTGCATGCATTGTGTTGCATTCCTTTTCCCATTTATTTTAGAATAGAATAAATAGACTATTTCAGTTGGAAGGCCCCTACAATGATCATCTAGTCCTACTGCCTGATCAATTCAGGGCTGGCCAAACATTAAAGCATGTTGTTCACAGCATTGTCCAAATGCCTTTCGAACACTGACAGGCTTGGGGCATTGACCACCTCTCTAGGAAGCCTGTTCCGGTGTTTGAACACCCTCTCCGTAAAGAAACGCTTGCTAATGTTTGTTTCTTGTCCCTACATAAACAAACCACAGTTCTGTACTCTTCCTGCAAAGCCTGACCTCACTTCCAGAGACCAGACAGTTTCTTTTTCCTCATGAGCTCCGCAAGGAGTTCTCTGTTCAGCCAAGCTGGTCTTCTGCCCTGCTTGCTTGACTTACAACACAGTGGGATTGTCCACTCCTGTGCTTCTAAAAGGTGGTTCTTAAAGACTGACCAGCACTCACAGACTCCTAAGCCCTCAAAAGCAGATTCCCAGGCTACTCTGATATATGCAAACAAAGCAGTAAAATGACAACGATTTCCTAGTGGAAATCAGTAGATGTAAGGCCTATTTCCAGAACTGGAACTTCTGTGATGCACATTTTGAATATTGTGATATAAACATAATGTATGGGGAGACTCTGGGATGCATAGTGAAAGAGCAGTTGTCTGGAACATTGCCTCACTTGATGAAGGGAGACATTTTAGTGGGGTCTGTTAGGAGTGGGTTGGGTTCCTTGGGGCAGGGACAGTGGAGCGGGGGAGTCTCTCTTGGTGGTGTGCTTTTCCTTCCTTCCCTCTCTCTGCCAGCTTGTGTGTTTTCTGCTCTGTACAGCCCTGAGTGTTTTCATTTGGTCTTTTGTACAATCCTCCAAGGCAGAAGCTAAAACTTAGCTACTCACTTCTGTTTATCTATTAGGATGAACATGATCAAAATATCTGTATGATTTGATTGAGGTACCTCTAGAAGGCATTAGGCTACAAAGAAAATTACTCTTCTTTACTGTCACAAAAACATTGTAATAACAATATGTTTCCTGGATGTAGTTTATGATGATGTGAAATGTCACACTTGCCTTGAGTTTTCTAGACTGGAAAAGAACAGCTGTAAAAAGAATGACAAATAGATGTTTTCTTCTTTTTCTGTACTGAATCTATATTAAGGAGATGCCGCTCCTCTCAGCAGAGCTGATGAGTTGGCACTGAATTGAAATCAAAATCAATGTTTATAATAGGTAACTGTCCCAAAATCAATACTAATATTTCTTAATCCTCACTTAATGTTATAGATATGAAATCATTCACTACAAGCAGTTTTGAATGATGTATGAAATAAAAAATCCCTGATGAATGCACAGAATACATACAGGCAGCATATGTGTTAGAGTTATCTAAAATGTTCATGTCTGGTGCAGCCAGAATAACCTAGTTTCAGTTAAGAGGGCATGAGATTCGCATTAAATCAATCAATAAATAAATAAGCTATCTTGCTATCGCAAATATTTTTGTAACTTCCTCAGACAATGCCCACTTAATGAGAAAATGAGCAGTACCCCTCTTAAATCAGATTTTCAAGTATTTCGCTAATGCCTCAAATATTCTGATGTGGAGTAATAATTTCAAGGAGATGTTACAAAATTTAATGATGTTACCTTTCTAAAAATTGTTCCCTCCTTTACTTTTCCCCCTCCCCCAGCACGGAAAAATGGCTCAATATGTGGATAAGGAAATTATGTTTCTCCTCTTTATTCCTTGCTACCTCTGTGTCCCTGTTCTTCTTTTTTTTCCCCCAATTCTTTCTACTCCACTCGCCAAAGATAACGTTAAGGTGTTGCGCTTTATCCCCATTTATGGATGAACTCTGCATCCAGCCCAGAACTAACTACTCAGATTTAATAGATGCCCAATGTACTAATACCAGGTAGATGGGTTTTGGATAGGATCCCTTAGTACTTTTGGTTAGGTCCTTAGACAACTTAAAAATAATCTGAAAACTATCTGTAGAGTTGTAAACGATATATTTAATAACACGAGCAAAGTGTGTTGTTCTGATGTTACTATAGACATTAAAATGTTCCTGAGTGGGACCTACGCCTGACTGCTGATACAGAAATGCATCCTGTGCCTCCCCCGTGTATTGTAGGCTGCCTCCCTCTGAAAGCAGTACTCGACAAACAGAAACCAAAGCTGTGCACAGTATAACTTGATAGACAAGGATGGTACATCACCTGAAGAGCTTCTCCTGTGTACAGTGACAAAATTTTTACAGCTTATAATGCCTGTTTCATATAATGATAGTTTATTCCCTGCAGTTTCCTTGGGAAAAAAAAAGGATTGGAACTGGGGGCGGCTCTGGGCACACCGCTGAATTCTAACTTTAATACATTTTGTCTTAAAAGTACTGAAAAGTGCATTTTCTTTGTAAGGTGGTCACCATGTTCAGGATGAAGAATAAAACTGATTTCTGTTGTGTTCTCCTTTTTAAATATGTTAATAACAAAAAGAGTCAATTCTCCCTCTCTCGATATTCTTCCAATTTCAATGTTTTTTCAGTCACTTCCCAACTAAAGACATTAAATGAAAAATTAAAAGCTTCAAAAAGAAGCTGAAGGAAGAACTCCTTACAGTCTACAGTAAACATTATGGCTGTCTGCAAAGTGTTGCTTATGAGCTGTCTAGATATTCAATAACTTTCTTTTTCCTTTCAAGAACGCTTTATATTATAGGTGGTAGGGTACACACATTTAACATGCTTTGTAATCCAAGTTTTCTACCAAATGTTGGTATTTAGACCTTTATCTAATTTGTATTATCCTTCACCTGTATGAAACAGTAGCAGTTTTCCCAAACGTGAGGTAATAAGAGACAAGCATATTTAGTACACCAATTAATTAAACACTCAAACCCCATCATGTGTATTTCTGAAAATTTAAGATTCTTCAGCCACTCGTACAATTGAGCCATTACAAAAAGTATAAAGTAGCTGTGAAATTGGAAAGTGTTTAGATGAATTTAATTATATTCTATTAGCTTTCCCCCACCCCTTCCCTTCCAATTGATCAGTATCAACAGGGGCCTTTAAAATGCTTTATCTTACTCTTTGACTATCCTTTCTTTCCTCCTCTTGAGAGGGGGGGATGCTTGGGGATAGTGAGAGGAAGACAAAAGAGATTTGACAAAACACAATCTGTACTAGTTCTATGCAAATGAAATAATCACAACTTTGATTTAGACACATTCAACATTACTTTGGCTACTTCAAATAACGTTGAAACAGAGGTGGAGAACACCGATCACTTACCTTTAATTTATACAGCTATTCTGAGAAGCATGTTTTATTTTCTTTCAAAGATTTGCAAATGGTGTATAATAAGGTGAATCCCAGCTGTGGGCCAGTAAATGCTATCATCAGCTTTGCTATGACAGTATCTTCACTCTAAAAACAGGGTGTGTGTATTGTAAACAATTGCATATTAACACCTTGGTCTCATTAATTGCAAACTTCACTGATACATGTCTCAGTGGCAGCCTCTACTAATTAACTCAGACACTAATTGGGTCAGATGAAATAAAGTAGACAGCAGTCACTCAAGCAGACTAGAACAGCCTGTTCTCTAATTGCTTTTGACAGAGGAACAAAAAAGGAACTTGAAATATTACAGACTAGCGTTAGCCACCACTGCATATTTAGCATGGTTATTCTTAATGAATATTTTAATACAAACTGAATGTTGGTCCTCCACGTATGGTTAACCCATCCTCCTCTGTGTTCAGCATGTGTGTGACATGAATTTTGATGGTCTGTGACAATATACAGCATTTGTTTGATTTTTTTTCATAGAAGCAAATCAGAAAATCTGAGAGAAAATACAGAAAAATCAAAGCACTTCCAAATGTTACAGCTATGTATCACTAGGTGGCATTTGCTGAAAACAGTACAGCAATTTCATTTCTACATCAGAAGCCTGCGTGAAACACTAGGTACCTAGTGTCATATTTTAGACCCTGATTACTTGTTTTAAATCCTGTTACTTCTTTCAGCTTCATTTGTTATTAGTTGACAGTGTATCATTCAGAAAGTTTGGGGGATCTTATTTTCCCTTTTTGATCTATGCTGGTCTGACTGGCTCATGAATAAACGTTACTATCTCGGTCCCTTGCCCTTTGTTGTTTGTATTTGAACATAAATAGAAACCTAGGTGGTAAAAATCAGCTCAGGAAAGACACGGTCAGTCTAACAGTAAGCATTTATTTTCTGTTTTCTGAAGAAACAAAAAATTGTGTATTGTTCATGAAAGTTATGAATATGAAAATTGTGGGTAATTTTATCTAGTTACGTGGACTTTTTTTTAAATTATTATTGTCTGTTATAATAATACTCCCAACGCAGCACCTCTATCACAGCTTACTCTGAGGTGGCCCACTGATCAACTAAATGCTGATCTGCCCTCCAAATTTTAAAAGACACAAACAAACAAAAAAAACCAGCCAACATGTCCTGGAAATCAAACTTCACTGTTGGCCACAGCTCCTTTATCACAGTTTTTGTGCTCACAGTGCGTATAACAACTTTCCTGGTGAAAACCATAAAGGCTAGAACCATTTAAAGCTTTTCAAAACCAAGTTTTGTATTTTGTGGGGATTTTTTTATTTTTTTATTTTTTTTCTGTGACATTGCTGAAATACAGGATCTGCCAGTGCTGCTGCTTTCTGGTATGTAACTTTTCCCACAACAGTGACAGGAACATTTATAACGCTGGGGTTCGCTTCGAGCGGGCTTGGTAACAGCCGCCGAGGTGAGAGCACTTGCTTTCATTTTGAATTAGTTTCAGCAATTCTCAGATCATTGGTACAGAGGAGTAACAACGCTTATTATGGGTTGTCACTAAACGCGCTGTGTACACAAACCAATTTTATTAGTCTTTAACTGATGAGGATTTTCCCGGTGCTGGCTGTATGTTAGGGCTCGCAGAGGGACCGCTGCTGCCACGCTACCTGCCTGAGCCTATCAATCTGCCCTAAAGCTGCAGTCCTTCCTCTGCAAGAGCAGCGTATGAAAACAGGCATGGGCTCTGAGGAGGGGGGGGAAAAAAAAACAACAACCTGGTACTGATTCCATCTTTCTTTTGCTAACAATACCCGTTTTCTCTGGGAAGGGATAAACATGATTTCAAAGTAAGAACGTCTGAAACTGGAGTTAATAGGGTCAAGATGTATTTAATCTGTTTATCACGTCTAGCCACTCCTTCAAACAACTTAAACTTTTTTTGTTTTTTAAATGTCAGTTAGGTTGTACCCTTTTGTCCAAGTCACATCAACAACCAGAGATGGGGCTGAGCAGCAACTGTTGCTTTGTCGCTTCCTTGCTCTGAGCAGAGTGTGATTTCTGCTAACTGACCTTACAAGTCCTTAGTTGTCTTGGGGAGATCAAAGGATTAAAGTATCTTCCATCAGCTGTGGTGAAAATTGCAGCTTTGAACTGTGGAGTTACTATACGTTTTATGTATAATAACAATAATAATAATAATAATAGTAAATCTATATGGCAAAAGGCATACCTGTTGATTGCAAGATGCATCAGCAGCATTTAACTTGTGCTTCTCTGATCAGTAAATAAATAAGAAGAGAAAAAAAAATCTGTTCAAAAATTATCCATCAAGAAATAGTAAGGTAGTTTCCTCATTTTTTAATTCATTTGACAAGATGAAGTTAGTATCTATCAACTCCTCCTACTTTTCTTTCATATTCAGGTAATATTGGCAAACTTCCCTAAATTCTCTGTGAATTTTTAATGAATTTAGTAGTGTTTATAGCATTAAGCAGACTTAGCCTGCAAATGCATTTTGTTACTTTTAACAAAAAAAAAAAAAAAAAACAAAAAAAACAAAAAAAAACCCTTTTCAATTATTTCTATTAGCATTTTTTTCAAGGTACTGGGATGTAGTAGCATTATGATTTCATTGCTATCTGCCAAAAAAGTTGATAATCTAGTTAAATCATACGATATTCTGCAAGTTCTAGCAAACTGCAGTAGTTTCAGCTGGTATAGCACTTCTAACCATCATGGGGGTTTAAGTGAAGGCAAATATTACCTTATTTTAAGATGTAACACATCATCTACAGTATTCAGAAAATGCTATTATAATGATGGCATGATGCTAAAATAGCATGTGCTTCTATTAATATGTTTTTAAGCCTAGTTTTCATTTGTCAGTATATGTATATGATTGAAAAATAGATAATAAAAGGGACACTACTCATACACGTCTGAATATCCAAATGAATAATAATATATTTTCATGTAAAGATAACTTAAATCCTTAACTCCTTCTTCTTTGAGCACCAGCTTCTCAGGCAGAGATAGCTTTGTTCTTTAATTTTGAGAAATTATTTATTTTTGCAGAGAAATCTGTTGTATTCAAACATTGATGCTTTTTAGGTTGCATTTTAGGAGTGATTTCTGTTTGGGAAAAACTTCCTGGATCCAAAATAACTGCTGGTTAGAAAAGAATAAAAGAAAACCTACAGACAAAACCAGTAAAACTTGTGTTTGCAAAGGTGTCAATAACTAGGAGACCAGGGTATTTTTGGTGGAGTGTGGTTCAAAACTGGTTCAAGTCCTTGTTCTTGAAAGCCTAAGGCAAGGGTGGGTCCCTACCATTTGCAGCCGGTGTCCGACGGTCAGCGTGGTGTTACGTGAGAGGGGAGAGGAAAGCACTGCTACTCTGTTCCCATGCCCTTGCTCCACTGATGACAAGAGACACAAAATCAGGGTTCTCTTCCAAAGATTACTTACCTCCTGTACAAAAATCAGAAGAAAGGAACTCTTAGGAAGCTTCTCAGGGGGAAAAAAAAAAAAAAAAAAAAGAAAAAAGAAAAGAAGTGAGTTTTTTTCTGTCCATTGAGGCTTTCTCTACCTTTTTTGCAACCTGTGCAGCAACAGTCATTACCTACTCCACTTAATAGCCAGCCAGCAAGAAGACAATGACCAGCCCATGGGGCCCTTCAGGAAGGTTATTGCCTATTAGTAGTTCTGCTGCTTCCTCATGGATCAAATCCATAGACACGAGGAGGTACGGTCAGCTCCTGACGTGTGTTTCTGTGTGGTAGACCAGAGATGGAGTAGGCCAACTGCTGAGAATACCATTACCAATGTATGAATTGGAGCTGAATACTCCATGTTGTGTATACTTAAAATGTTCTTGAAATGTGAACGGAAATTCTGTTTATTTTGTTTATTTAGGTATTTTAATTCCACGGGCATTTCACTCCTGCTTTTGTCTTGGGACTTCCACCTTTTTTTTGTTTGTTTTTAACAGACATGCAGCAAATTACATTAATTTGTTCAAAACCCAGATCTATGTGTGCATTTCACAGCTGCCTGCTATTGTATTCGAGATCATATGTAGCTTGTTCGTGTTACCCTGGTATTTTTGGATGCTAGGTTNTCTTTTGTCCCGGTTTTTTTGGGGGTTTGGGTTTTTTGGGGTTTTTTTTTTTTTTTTTTTTTTTTTTTTTTTTTTTAAGCAGTTAATAGCCTGAGGAGACAGATCACACAGTGCTGGTTTGCTGCACATGCTGGTGTGGTCCTTTTGTTCTTGGTCAAATCCACTGCTTTCCCTGCGTATGATCTTCTGGCTACCAGATATCACAACCAATGCTTCATCCTTTTTTCTTTCTAGAAAGTGTTTGTCTCTGACTCTTCCCATCCCACTTCTACTTCTCCATATGTCTTTTTCCCTTTTTCTGCCAAACCAGGAAAAAGTGCTTCCCTCCCCTTCTGTACTCTAGCCAACTCCATCCCACCCACCCCTTCCTTATTTTGTTATTGTTGTTTTCTTTTCTTCTTTTTCCTTCTGTTCCAGGCTGGCACTCCATTGTGTTCTCTATCCTTTCTGCTGCTCCTGCTCCTTTTGTACCCCATGACTTCCATACTGGTCCTCAAAAGCACTCTATAGTTTTCCCCTAAATAATTAGACAAAGTTAGGTCAGAAGAATGAGACCTTACATAAACACTTGTAATGTTATAACGAACTAAAAAAGCAGAAAAGCCAGGAAGCAGTTGCCTTTAAACATTTATAATGAGAGAGCAATTCCAGCTAACATAATGAAATGAGAAAAATAAAAGGCTTTCTCAGCCTGGGGTTCAATCTAGATCTATGGTGTCAGCAGAAATCCTGTAGGTTGGCACTTGGAGCTGTTCTCTCTTCTCTCCCCTGAACAGCAAATGGAATCCCTCTCTCTGAGTTCCTGTATTTGAAGGAGGGGATGGAGGGGAGCAGATTTGAGAATATAAGTCTTTTCAGCGTAGTAATACCCCTGCTCCTTTCCTAAATTTACCTTGGATCTTACCAAGCATCCTCAGAAAATGTTGATATGCTATTTCTCACAGGACTGAGTTGTACTTTTTATATATATATATATATATTAATGAGGGTTTTCTAGACACAGAAGTGTCCCATTTCCCCTGAGTTTTTGAATAGGTTCATCAGTGTTTTGAGAAGCCTGAGATGGTCAGATTATGGTGATTTCACTCAGGTTCCACAGCAAAGTCTCAAGGGGTAGCATAGAGAACACAGAGTCTTAACAATATTCAGATAAAGTCAACACACTGCTCATCAGTATATTTATAGCAGATGGACAAAGAATTGTATGTTACATACTGCCTTACATGAGCAATTGACTTAAAATCATTGGCTGTCTGTCAAAGCAGTCTATTGTATTTCCTGTCAGCTTGTGAATGTCTTGGACGACCTCAATGACTAAAAATCAAACCTAGTCCACTCAAATATCATTCAGTCATTGTATTGCATTGATTTCTTCTTCCCCCCTCAGATAAGCAAGAATGGGAAGGGAACATTTCTCAGCAGTTATAGTTACTGACAGAGTAGTGTAACAATGTGCTGGAAATCTCTAAGAATAGTGAGTCGATGGAGCCAGAGTATCAATAATGCGACTATCTGTGGCCTCTTTTGTTCCGAGTGCTCCCACCATTGCTGGTACTCACTCCCACTCACTGAAGCAAATCCTGGCCTTTTCTAAATCTGCATTGTTTGGCTGCTAGAAAATCAAATAGCAATTTTGATGGTTTTATTCTCTAAAGTGCAGTGTTTCGATGAACCTGCAGTTGCAATGAATGAAAGAATTGACACCTGCCTTAACAGCATTGTTTCCAAGTTTCCAGCTAGTATAGGGGAATTTTTTTCTTTTTCTTTTCTTTTTTTTTTTCTTTTTTTTTTTCCTTCCTGCTAGCTCCTGGTAGACAAAAGACAGCTATTCAATTATTGTTTAACCCAGCTCAAGGCAACACTGTGTAACAGAGTAAGACAAGTCTCCTTCCTGTTTGCGTGCCAACCTGTGATGGAACTTCTTGCTGAAGACTGCATAAAATCCTCTATCACACAATCAAGCCTGTTACTCTCTGTCTCTGCAGTGATTCAAATATTTGCCACATATTATGTAATATCTTTATTGACACCTTAAAGACAATGATTTGTTTGTTTGTTTAAAATTAAAGTTTATAATCTGAGGATATGGCTCATTTCCCATACCCCAGAAGTGCCAGTGAACTTATGTTGAATGTCTTCTAATTTTCGAAAATGGGCTGTATTTACTCTGGAGGAGAGTTTTCTAAGCCACTTGTGTCAGAAACCACCACCCACAGCTGTGGAAGGCAGAATGCAGATGGTAAGAAAGATGCAGTCTTGATGTTGCAGTTCATAACCAGAGAGGCTGTGGAGTCTCCATCCTTGGAGATATTCAAAAACAGACTTGACACGGTCCTGGGCAACCTGCTATAGGTGACCCTGCTTGAGCAGGGGGGTTGGACCATATGACTTCCAGAGGTGACTTTCAATCTCAACCATTTTAGGAAAGCATAATTTATTCAGTTGTGTCAAGAGTAAGAGAGGCTGAAGATCCTCTAGAAAAATAGGGAAGGATGCACCAAAGAGTGGAAGCTTCCTTCCCCCCACTCCATGTTTTCTGTGTGAGTGGCTTGTATCATACAAATGAAATGATGTAGCGACATATATACTGTATTCTTCTGAACCTTTGTTCATGTAAGATCTACTTGGTATTTGTCAGCTCACGTTGTTTAAAAGTATTGCTTTTTTATGACTTTTTAACACTGCTGTATGCTTTCAGAACAGTATCTAGAGTATACGAGATATTTGAAAATATTTTTTTTCCTATTTCCATTTTTTATTTAATATATTTGGTGGTATTTGGCATAGGGGGTGTTGGAAAAATAAGTGTAGTAATAAGTGTAGTTACTACTTTATTAAGTATCTAGGAAAGTTGTCTGGTAACCACTTGCCATTAATAATAGCGTCTTTGTTCTGTTGAATCCTGACTGCATGTTCCTAAGCATTCTTCAGTGTATGACTTGTCTCTATTAGCTTTGCCACCTGATTAAATCTTAGAACTATCCTTTGTCAGATGATTAGCTCCATTAATACCGCACTTTCTTTCCCAGCCATAATTTCTTATGAGCTCTAGCCTGGAATAATACTTGTAAAGTCAAATGTTCAGTTAGCTAATTCGAGAGGTTTTCATTCACAGTTGCAAAGCTGAATGCTTGTCTTACCAGAAATACATTGCAACTGTAAGATTAATTTGTGAATGTGTTCTAGTTGAAACAAGGTCTATTCAGTGGTACTAGAGGCTCTAGTGCATGAAAATCACATAAATCTCACAGGTCAGTACCTTTTTTTTCTGGTAGGCTTTCTATAGACCACTGTGTGTTCATTTTCTGAGTTGATAACCCACAGAAAGGAGGTTAAGCCTGTTCCACTTCAGCATTTTGAGAAAAGCATACTTTTGCTGTTGCAAGTGATCGCATTATTATTGCGATAAAGGAATTCAGGATCTGGGCAGTGTTTCACGTTTAGATTTAACCTGAAGAGAGACAATGCACTATTCTGCAATTCTTCCAGCTTGAAGGAAAAGAAGTAAACATACTATATTATTCTTCAACAGCCAAAGGAATTACCTGCCTGGCCATTTGATTATTATTATTATTGACTCACAGTAAAAATACCTGCAAGGGCATCCATTGGCTCGCTGCTGAGGGATCTATTATAAACACAGCGTTATGAAAGTGGCAGGTGAATGTTGTTGGCACGTTTCTACAGCACCCAGACAAATGTCATTCAGCTCCCACATCTAGCATTCAATCCATAAATCTGGGTTAGGAGAACATCTTTTGGGGAAAAAAAAATAAAATAAANTATGCTGTTATAGTAGCGTGGGGTGGAAAAGTGGAAGTTTGAACAGTTTGAAAGAGGCAGTTTTGCCTCTTTCCTTTTGCCTGCTAAATACCACGTATTCTTCTTCTGCCCCATTTTAAGCTTGCATTTCACATTTTTATCAGAGATGATTAAACAGAAATAGCTATTTATATGAAATATTTTACATAGAGTTGCTGAAGAAGTTTGCAATACAAGATCAGATTGAATATGTATCTTCCACCAACAAAATGCATCTTGCTTGATTCTACTCCAATATTCTGTGTATTGCACATGGCTGGAATAAGTCAAACTTCATATAATAAACAGCTTACTGACAGTCAACAAAGAGGGAAGTGGTGCTAGTGGGGAAAAATAAAATTTTTAACAGCTTTAGCATAATTTATTACCAAAAGCATGCATCTCCTCCACATGCTGTTGCTTTTTAATGAATATCTATCTATTCAAATATCACTTTCAGCCAAGGGATGAAGCAAGAAGCATAATTTGGGATAGATAGCAGTAGAACTCTAGAAAGTTTATTGTTACAAATACTCATATATTAGTGGCAGAATATATATAATGCTTGACTTCTATGGCATGTTTCCAGTAGTACTATTGCATTGTCAGTCTTTTCAGTCATGATCATCTGAAAGCAATTAGAATATGCTCCTTCCTGCATGCAGAAGTTTTTTATAATGAAACAGTAGCTTTACAAACTCTAGTATTATTTTTTCATGAGTATTTTGTATTGTTGAGAATGAAAAACATTTTTGTGAAAGGCACTTTTCACAAGTGCTGTTGAGTTGAGGTTTTAAGAACAAAAGATATATTTCTATCAGAAAGATTTGCCTTGTCTCCTTGGAGGGGTGGAGGGAGGGAAAGCAAAGTTCATTATTAATGCTGTGCATTTCTCATGTAGCTCATCTGTACTCGTGGTTCAAATTCAGCTGAATCCATTAACATTATTAATTGCTGAACATTTCAGATGGGAATTTAATATCTCTTTTTATTTAAGAAGTGTAGAGAATTTTACTGCAAACCAAAAAGCAGCATTGAGTGAGCTTTATTTTCACATAAGCATTCTGCAACCTTTTCTACATATGCCCTTTAATTCTAGTTTGGTTTGACTTTGTCACACAAAGAGGTCTGCCCTTCTGTATTATTTCAGGGATGATGCCTAATAGATCTTTTTGAGCAAATGCTTATTAGATTCTCATTTGAAGGCATCTTTCTCTTCCCACCTACATAAAACACATTAGAATTGCACCTTTGTGTGTCCAGTTTCACTCTGCATCAAGACTGTACTTGTAACTTAGATACAGAAATAAAGGCCTAAGATTATCATCTCCCTCTGTAATGCTTTTTGTATTAAGGAATTGAGAAGGAATTTCATGTATGGCTGAACAAATCTGCGGTGGGTTGTTTGGGTTTGGGGGGTTTTTTTGTTTGCTTGTTTCTTCTTTTTCCACTGGAGGAAAAAGATATTACAAATTGTGACAGGTAAATAGCTGCAAGGCAGAAACAACCAAAAGGTATAGCAGGGGCTGCCAATGGAGAACTATCACTGTGGGCCAGAAGGTTTCACTTCTTCAAGGAATTTGAGGATGTGCATATAAAATTGTTATTTCAAGTACTTTTATGAAAGTGTTGTAGAAGAGTTTCCTGCTGCCAAAGCCATTGGGTAACATTTTCTTTGTATCTATATGAAATTAAAATTTGAATGGGATATTTCAGATCGTACTGCAACGTTCCCTTCCAGAAGAGAAACTACAGGATGGCTGAGATCAGCTAGGGATATAGACGATGATTATGAAGGGAACCTGTAGGCTTTCAAAAATATATCGATATCAATTGTCAAAGACAGAATACATCCAAATACATGGCCTGAATGTGTTTGAATTATTAGTAGTAGCTTTACTACAAACCAAGACTGAAGCTTTAATCAATAATATTGTACTATTTTGTTGAATAATTCTAATGAAGTGTTTTACTTTTCTCTGGTAGATGAACGGGAAGATGTTCAAAAGAAAACATTCACAAAATGGATAAATGCACAGTTTGCTAAGGTAATTAAATTTTTTTATTTATGTAAAGAACAAAATANATAAAATAAAAAAAAAATCACACTTACTGTGGGGAAATCATGCTGTGCATAAACAAAAGATTGATTCTTTTTTAGGTTAGGAGACTCACTAACAAATTGCTGTGGTACAAACTTGTCAGAGCAAGCAGCTAGAGACAGAAGCTCTCGAAATGATCTCTGTATAACGATAACAGCAAGGGAAAAGCTTTCTGTTTGCAAAGGTAATAGAGCATTGCTTGAGCTTGGAATAAGTTTCAAACACTCAAATTGTGGGTTTAGGTCTCATTTTCCTCAGGAGACTGTGTTTTTTATTAGCTCAATGGCCATGAATTAATTGGTGACTAGCAGTTAACTTTCTGGCATATATCTTTGTGGAACACCCCNTCATGATCATCTGAAAGCAATTAGAATATGCTCCTTCCTGCATGCAGAAGTTTTTTATAATGAAACAGTAGCTTTACAAACTCTAGTATTATTTTTTCATGAGTATTTTGTATTGTTGAGAATGAAAAACATTTTTGTGAAAGGCACTTTTCACAAGTGCTGTTGAGTTGAGGTTTTAAGAACAAAAGATATATTTCTATCAGAAAGATTTGCCTTGTCTCCTTGGAGGGGTGGAGGGAGGGAAAGCAAAGTTCATTATTAATGCTGTGCATTTCTCATGTAGCTCATCTGTACTCGTGGTTCAAATTCAGCTGAATCCATTAACATTATTAATTGCTGAACATTTCAGATGGGAATTTAATATCTCTTTTTATTTAAGAAGTGTAGAGAATTTTACTGCAAACCAAAAAGCAGCATTGAGTGAGCTTTATTTTCACATAAGCATTCTGCAACCTTTTCTACATATGCCCTTTAATTCTAGTTTGGTTTGACTTTGTCACACAAAGAGGTCTGCCCTTCTGTATTATTTCAGGGATGATGCCTAATAGATCTTTTTGAGCAAATGCTTATTAGATTCTCATTTGAAGGCATCTTTCTCTTCCCACCTACATAAAACACATTAGAATTGCACCTTTGTGTGTCCAGTTTCACTCTGCATCAAGACTGTACTTGTAACTTAGATACAGAAATAAAGGCCTAAGATTATCATCTCCCTCTGTAATGCTTTTTGTATTAAGGAATTGAGAAGGAATTTCATGTATGGCTGAACAAATCTGCGGTGGGTTGTTTGGGTTTGGGGTTTTTTTTTGTTTGTTTGTTTCTTCTTTTTCCACTGGAGGAAAAAGATATTACAAATTGTGACAGGTAAATAGCTGCAAGGCAGAAACAACCAAAAGGTATAGCAGGGGCTGCCAATGGAGAACTATCACTGTGGGCCAGAAGGTTTCACTTCTTCAAGGAATTTGAGGATGTGCATATAAAATTGTTATTTCAAGTACTTTTATGAAAGTGTTGTAGAAGAGTTTCCTGCTGCCAAAGCCATTGGGTAACATTTTCTTTGTATCTATATGAAATTAAAATTTGAATGGGATATTTCAGATCGTACTGCAACGTTCCCTTCCAGAAGAGAAACTACAGGATGGCTGAGATCAGCTAGGGATATAGACGATGATTATGAAGGGAACCTGTAGGCTTTCAAAAATATATCGATATTAATTGTCAAAGACAGAATACATCCAAATACATGGCCTGAATGTGTTTGAATTATTAGTAGTAGCTTTACTACAAACCAAGACTGAAGCTTTAATCAATAATATTGTACTATTTTGTTGAATAATTCTAATGAAGTGTTTTACTTTTCTCTGGTAGATGAACGGGAAGATGTTCAAAAGAAAACATTCACAAAATGGATAAATGCACAGTTTGCTAAGGTAATTAAATTTTTTTATTTATGTAAAGAACAAAATATGTTTTGTATGTTTTTCAAAAAAACTCATAGTCTCCCACTGAGGCTTAATTTTCAAGATAACAGCTACAAGTTTCAGGTATTGCTGAATACAGTTGACTGATTTATTAGAAAAAATGTCCCAGTTTTATTCCCTTGATTTCAGTAGGGATTCAAATATAAAAATCCATCCTCTTCTCAACATGTNAAAAAAACTCATAGTCTCCCACTGAGGCTTAATTTTCAAGATAACAGCTACAAGTTTCAGGTATTGCTGAATACAGTTGACTGATTTATTAGAAAAAATGTCCCAGTTTTATTCCCTTGATTTCAGTAGGGATTCAAATATAAAAATCCATCCTCTTCTCAACATGTTCTCTGCCTTAATTTGATTTTCTTTTTTTTTTCAAACTAGCGATGCAGATGTATTACTGTTTATTGGAGTCCTATGTTTTGTTCCTAATATAGAGAGGAGTTTCCTTCTATTGGGCTTGTCTTTTCTTGTTTCTAATTGCAATCACAAATTTAACAAAACCAGATGAATTGGAGAGGAGCAAGGTCAAACATAAGAGGTGTGATCCATTCAGCAAATTATGAGTCCGTTATAATATGTATTGAAATAGTTATGTCTGAGAATGGTAAAAATCTCAAATGTACTGGAAAAAAGAACAAATAACTAACTTATTTAAATGAGCCCCTCCTAGCAGTATATAATATTTTTTTATCTTTAATACACAGGAAAAATTGAGCTCAAACCATTAATTTGATTAAACATTTTTGAAATTCCTAGAGGATAATTACTGAACTGTATTTGCCAGTAATAAACTAAATCAATCCCATAATCTGTCATTTTATCTGCTAGGTAATAATTGGCAATAGAAAACAATGAAATAGTAGCTGTGATATATCTTCTGTTTAGTCTGGTTTTTGATTGTGTCCCATCTGATCCTCCGTATTAAAAAAGAGGAGTAAGATAATCTGAATACAACCACCATAACGTTAAAAAACATGCTCAGCAGTGGTTCAGTCCAACAGGGAGTCCCACAGGACTTTTCCATGGTCTGAAGCATTTTCTAATAGTAATTCAAGTGATTTAGACAGCACACATTAGTGCTCAGCATCTTTACAGCAGACATATCCAGCAGTGTGGAGGACTGGATCAGGATGAAATACAATCTTGAGCAAATGGTCTCAAAAGGAGTGATGAATTACAAGACAAGTGTGAATTATTATATTTAGGACAGAAGTAAAATGTATGCATACAAAAGGGGACATAACTATGCTGGCAATAATAAAGCAAAGCAAAGCTCTGGAAAGTTTGGTGAATCACAAAGGAAAAAAAAAGCAAATTTCTTATGGCTGTGGTAATGGAAGTGCTTGACAGAAAGTGAAAGATGTAATTATTTTATTTTACTTAGCAATAATGAGATTTTAGCTTGAGTAATTTACTATCTTGGTGTTCCATATATGAAGAAGTAGCCCCAGCAGCAGTCGTATGACATAAGCCAATTTGAAATGTATTGCCAGTTAGGCCTTGTTATGGTCACAGAAATAGTTAGGGGAAGCTAAGAGTAACTGTTGCTTCTATATCTAAAGAAAATGTCATGTTCCTAGAGCATTGCTTTCTCAGAAATGGATGTTTTATGGAATAGCAAAGCTTGCAATTACTGAGGATACTTGGAGCAGGTCTACAGAAGAACAACAAGAATTATGAAGGGTTTAGAAAATACGACATATCAGCAGATGCTTTGAATGGTAGGTTTGACTCAGTCATCTGAATGATCTAGATGTCTTTCCTCCAATTCTAGTTCAGTGGAGTGTATTTTAATGGTATTTTAGCTACCTTTTGCTTCAGTTCCATAAATAATATTTTTATTTGTATGTGAACATGCATTCATAAACATACTGGAGAAGTACTAATCTCCCTCTACCTCATTTGGACTCTGAGGAAAACCTCCTGAACACTATGGTTCAAGATTTTTTTTTGCCTCATACATCAGCTGTGTTTTGGATCAAGGTCTTTTTATTTCAACTACCAATCTACCAAAACCCCCTTGATCTTTAAATCTTGGACAAATTACTCTTGTCCTACAAAATTTTTATGCATACCACCAGAATAGTTGGTCTGAAATTGGTAATCACATATGTCTGGTAAGCTTAGTAATAATACCTGCTGGCTGCCTGTGTGGTAGACACACAGAAAGCATGGTTTGCTCTTCAGCGCAGCCACATATCGTGCAAGCTTTCTTTCTCTCTAGGGTTTTCAGGACAGAAATATAGGAGGCCCAGCTTGTATTCTGCAGTAACATGAGCAGTCATAGTGAATAGCTGCGTGCTGTCCTGGGACTGTGTTTCTCCCTCTTCTGAAGACCAAGACATTTTGGGAGAGGTGTTCTTCAAATCATTAAAATGGATCTTCATGTGAAATCTACAGCTTATCCCCCTTCTCCGGACTTGTTCTCAGTGGTTCAAATCCATTCCTGTTTCTAGCTGTGGAATTGATTTCAGTTAACACGCTACTCTTGGTTAGCAATTTCTCATCATTGTTAGCTTTGTAAAAGCGTTAAATAAATGACTTTCATTGTAGAACTGGTTTGTATTCACTCTTATATAGTTCTAGAGGTGTCGTCGAGCAGATTAGCCTACAGGGTCAAAATTAAGATAGAGGAATATATTACGTCACTCATTTCTCTTATTTGTGAGTAGTGGAATTAATTAACTGTAAAATATTTAGGGATGAATGAAATAGTTTTATACAAATAATAGTTTTCTACAGTATACCCATCCACCACCCTGCATAGCTAACCCCCCCACACACACCTATGCAGTCGAAGAAAAAGCTTAGTTTTAAATGTTCTAAATCTTCATTTGTGTTGGGTCTATAGTGCATTGGACCCCAAAGAGCTGTATTCCTTTCCTGAAAATTCAGTTTCGAGAGTACCTGTGTCTCAGTACACTTATATTCAGACTGAGCTTTCACAACACTCACATCTGCAAGTTGCTTTTACATGACTAGAGATGTAAAGACAAATAATGCTTTTAATGTCAGAAGTTGTAAATTATTGAAAAATAATTTTCTAATTTATGTGTCATCAGCATAATTTAAGAATCCACGTATATTTTTTCTTTGTGAGGGGGAAAAAAAGTCTCGTTTGAATCACAGTCCTGGAGGGAAGTAGTAGTCCCTCTTCTGGCCATGCACACAGTGATATTTTAGTTGGATCATGTGTCAATACTTTGGACTTAGGTGCCTTGAGTTCATCAATGAACTCTGCTACCTCTTAGCTAATGAGTCAAGTCCCTAACCTGAAATCCGTAACAAACTCTCAACCATGCCATCTGGGCAGTTTTCCATCTGTGATGTGCAGCAACCTCTGGAGTGCTACCAAGAAATCTGTGAAAGGGTATCTAGGGAAAGCTAGCAGCACTGTCAGCACGATTACAATTGATATAGGTGAGGCCATGTTTCTCTCCAAACTGTTTTTGGCAGGTCGAGTGGGATGTTCTAAATGGAAAAACTGGGGAAAATGCATTTGAAGGTCTCTCTCACAGCTTCTCAAAAGAGCAGATTTCTCTCTAATTCTTACTCATTTTACTCATCAGAAAATGGATTATCCAAAAAAACTGTGCTTTAAAGATTACAGTATGTGACTCATCTATAAACAATTCATCATTGTTTCAGTAAGATAGGCCAAAAGTTGGGAGTTTATGTTTGTGAGATAAAACACTTAGCAAATTAGAAGTATAAGAAATGGGAGAATGTAATCCAAGAGACCTTTGTGTTTTCTCCCTTCTAATCACAGACACTGTGTATGATTTTCTCTAGTGATACCTTCTTGGTTTACCATCTAAATTGTATGCAATAAATTGAAACTCAAAGCAACTTGTGGAGCATATTACTTTAATACCATTTTATTCAGAAAGAGCTTTACTTCATCCTCGGAAGAAGTTTATTCTTCATAAAATAAAAACTTCATAAAAGAATGAAGTTCTGCAGAGCGTACATAATGATAGCAAATGATCGTATTGTAACCTAATTTTCAATAACGGAACTATAATTAGAGCTCTCACAAGAGATATATCTAGTCCTGGGTAGACTAGATTTTGCTCAGATCTCAACCTTTTAAATTTGAAATAAATTTGAAATAACCAAAACCTTTGTTTATAAATGAAACACTGAATCTTAACTATGTGTTTTGGGAGAATGCAAATATATCAAAAGCCCTCAAGTGTAGCAGCTCTCTGCTGGATCTTTGAAACAGCCAAACCAATGACGTTAACAATGCCTGTACTCCATTTTAAATGAGCTTATGTTGCCTCACTGGTTAAACATACTTAGTTGTTCATTGCATAATAGGCTTCAAAATAGAAAGCATTACTGAAGATGGAAATGTTCTTTACTTGCATGTGGGAAAGAGCTGGTAATTGGCAATTAATTTCAGAATGAAAAACTGAAAATTCCAGCACCAAAAAACCCCTCCTCGCCCTAAAAATGGAAGAGCGTACTCCTATGACTAAAGAAATGTCGTCAATTATTTTTTTTCCCTAAAAGTACTGACAATCTTAATGTCAGCAATAAAAGTATCTGTTGTGAGTACAGAGAAGGCAAGCAGCTAATCATTGTAAGTTTTGGCAACTTGAATTTTAGGTTGTACCCAAATGGCTAACTTGAGATCAACAGATTAACCCGTAAGTGGGTTTCATAAAAGAATGCTAATTTGTGAATGAGTTTTCAACATTTTAATCTTCAGTATTGTTGTGGTTTAGCCACAGATGGCCGTTGAGCACTATGCAGCTCCTTGCTCACTCTTCCTCCCCCCCAAACAAAATTTTTATTTTGTTAGTAAAATTTTGAAATTTTGTCTGTGGTAAAACCCTGATCAAATCTTGAATGCCTTCATATTAAAAGTGAATACGGTAGATGTCAGCTGAATTCATTAACTAAACATTGATAATACCTTTGGAGCAGCCTCAGATTATTATTATTTTTTTTTCTGAAAGAAAACTTTCAGAAAATCACACAGATTTAAAATCGTATCATTTCTGATAAATCTGGAAAAAAGATTGATAGTCATTCATCCTAAATACCTAATTAATCTGTTCTGTCTCTCTGTTGCCAGCCTTTTTAAGTGTTACAGTGAAAATGATGAGGAAGAGCAGTTTACTAATGTGGGAGCCAAATGACTTTGCTCTGTTACAGTGTGGCAAATAACCAGAACTCTCATTGAAGATTAATAGTGCTTAACTTTGCTTTCCAGCTCTGTGTGATCAACACTACCCTTGGGATACATACTGTTTTAAAATATCAGGTTTTCTTATGCCAGTAACTTTTTTATAATATGTCTTACAAGAGCACACCAAAGGCCCATCATGTCTATTCTGTATTATTAAAGCAAAAGCTTTTAATCTTTTTTTTTGAAGCCAAATGATGTTTAAACCTGATATAGAAAACACCTTTACATTGTTAAGTGTTAAGTAATTTTCCTTTTTTGGATATCTCCAGAATACATAAGCAAGTGTCAGGCAAAACACATGTACAGAATTATTTGCATCGATATATAATAAATTACCTATTAGGTCTCCATATTCTGCATCTTTTTTTTTATGATGCAATAAAATGGGTTCATGCTGTGTGAATATTTATTATGTTTCAAATAAATTTCCTTTGCAATGAAAAATAACTTTAAATTATTTTTACTGTACTTTTTAAGGTAATGCCAATGGTAATATTGACATTTATTTTTACTAAGAATGTTATTCTAGAACGTCTACTAGCTATTCATGTATTTTATAGATTTTTTTTGTATGACCAAGAAAGTTACCATGAACAGAAACAGGCAGAGTTTAAAGGCACAAATACCTTCATGCTTTAAATTTTGTGCATAATGTCAACTCTGTCTGCCAGCTTTCACATTTATAAACTTGATAATTTTTTATATTTTACTTCCAAAGTAATTTTTCAGCTTTCTTTTGGCAAAATACTTAGGGTATGTCTGCCTTATCAACTTAATATATATCAGTATTTAACTCTGCCCACTGCAGAGGCCTGGGTGCTGGCAAGGATTAAAATAGAGGATTAATCCTTTTTGCACTTACTGTAAAAGCAAGGAACACCAGAAGCTGAGTGGTGTCTCAGTGCAGCACAACAAAAACAAAGTACTGTTTAAGAGGGCGTTCTTCTCTGTTTTCTCTGTTCTTGCTAACATCAGAAGAGCAAGCCGCATGACCCACTGTGGCAGTCACGCAGCTGGAGATGCCTTGAAAACTGTCAGTACAGAAAAGAACTCTTTCACTGAAAACCTAGAAAGGACAAAAATGTATTTGGTTATGCTTCAAAGACACAAAGATAGACGTTTGAGGTTAACGAAAAGCTAATGGGACTATCTCTATATTGTTCTTAGCTGCCTTTTTTTTTTTTTTAAGTTGATTTTCAAACAGCAAAGGTTTGATTATATGTGTGTGAGGGGATGTGATTCTCTAATGTTTTTCCTCCATCCTTTTCTCTCATTGCCAGGAGACTTGACAATTTTGCCTGGTTTTGGTTTTGGGTTGTTTTTTTTCCCCTCAAAATGTCTAAATGACTGCAATTAAACAAGACAGTTCTTGGAGAGCAGATTCATTTTCACTTTGATGAAAAGTGAAACTTCTCCTTCCACTTAAATATCTGCACATCTTTTGGTGGAGCTGTGGTTACTGGCCATGTCTCTTGGAAGACCTTTTGCTTGCAAGTGAGATTTGCTTCTGTCTGCTCCCTTGACTGCACAAGCAGTGACATGTTTTCTCTGCTTTGCCTTAGTGGGTATAAATTCAAAACTGGCTACAGTTCAGGAGCAGCTTTTCCTTAGGGACACAGTGGGGTTCACCTCCACCAGAACTTTATACCCACCTCTGATCCTTCCCAGGCTAAGGCACCTGTGGGAGCTCCAGACCTGGTGCCACGGCCACCCTGCCCATGTGCACAGCAGCCCTTGCGGGGGAAATCCCCACCGGTCAGAAAGCAGTATAGCTGTCACTGCTGCAGTCTAGTCACTGAAGATTGTGTCATATTCTCAGTATGTTTTGTTTGCACATGCAAAGGTTATGCTCCTTTTGCAAATCAAATTTTAAGGCTCAAAATGCTCTCCATTAAAAGTGACTTCCCTCCCAAAAAACATACAAGCATGTTATCTTAAACCATGAGCATCTGTATGACAAAACACTTGCACCATTAGAAATGTCTGAGTGAATACAGACTATATTTTAAATGCTTCTAAGATAATGTAGTATCCTCAACCTTTAATTTAAACTTCCAAGTGGATTAGTAAAATCAAGAAGCTAGACTAATATATATATATATAAACATAATAAATGTTAAAATCATTTGTCTTTGCATTCTTGTTTTCATAGCCTCTTCTTGCAGCATAACAAGGACTTCACTCAGATGCAATAGGCATGCCAAGCAAGCAAAGCAATCACTACTGTCAGCAATAGAGGGCACTGGACTTTCATTTCTAATATGTTTACTGATGAAAAAAATAGTCAAGTGAGGTCCATTGAGCTCCTTCACCTTTTCCTTCTCACATTTGAACTTGGACCTCCTAGACTTTTCTTCAAACTCTCATGCTTTTTTTGTTGCGCTTACTTTAAGTAAAAAAGATCAATCTAAAGAAAATTGAACGCATGCTGTTCTCTTGAAGTTATCATTGTGTATATATCTTGAGGGGGGAAATAGGAATAAGCTAAATATAGTACTACAATATTGGTCTCAGTGGTGCATATGTCTAGCTTGCAAATTTGTAAACATTTACAAATTTGCATGATTGTTGCTGGCAGTAGACATCATCATTTCCGTGCTCAGAATTCATTACCATTACATCTAATCATCTTCACAATCTCCAAAGCAAAACTCTTCATACAGTCAAATAAGGCTTTATTGGATTTATGTTATACTTAGACTGAAAGTTCAAAAATTAAAACAGGAGAGAAAAAAATTTTTGAGCTACTGTCCCCACTTATCTAAATGCCCTCCTATGCAATCATACTGAAGCTCCAGCAAATCATACGGACCATTCCCCCTATCTGCAAAAGAGGTATCACAAGCCTAAGGTTTGATGGAGAGAGGAAATAGAAGGTGCAAGCCTGTACACTTAGGAGCATTGCACCTATTGAGCTTTCTACATCTCTTAAACAGATCCAGCATATCTCTTTGTGTTGGTGTCACGTCATGTTAGTCAGTGAGGGTGAAAGTTAGGGATTAACTGTCTATCACCAGCCCAGCTGCGTGCCTGCGCCGCTCACGTAGGGCCTCGTGAGCTACTGCCCTCCCCTGCTGCTGTGTACCATTTTTAAACCTCCCTGTGCCTGAGGTAGTGCGTACATCTTAGGCTTCTCAGACATACGTGCTTCTTTCTATAGGCTGCCTCTGACATCAGGAAGTTTGGCCATTCCTCCTATGTGTTTAAATGCATAAAATATTTTTTCAAAAGCACATCTCAGAGAATAAAAAAAACCCTCAACCAACCAACAAAAAAACCTCTCCAAACCCCAAAGTATTCAGTTTTGGGCAGACTGCATCCAAGTTACAGCCTGTGTTCTTGGATGTTGATATTTCAGTGCTGATGGTGATGAGATGGCCCTACCCCAGTTCTGTAAGCACCTACATTTTTGTCTCTCACCTTATTATGCTTTGAGATATCTGTATTGTGTACCAAGACTTTCTGTTCCTTCAAAGTATGGTGTGCTGATGGACATGATTTTACACCTGGATCAAACACAACTTTTACTGATGTTAATTTCTTTAAACCATGTGCCTCTATTTTAGGTCCTACCTTGCTGTGAAGACAAAAAATAACATTATGAAAGGTGTTCCTGTTGTAGAAGGGCATTATTAGAAACAATAACCTTATTTATACAAGGTTGGAAATAGCTGTATTTGCACAAGACCTTGCATATCTGCCTTTTGCATATGAAGGGGCTCAGCCAGATCTTGGGGGTATTTCTGGACCAGCACTTCAAGAATATGTATGTTTTTTACAGATGCTTACCTCTGCTCTTTCTTCGATCATATGTTTGGGTTGTTTCAAAGGGAAAAACTGTCACCTTGCACATGATATCTGCGGTTATTTCTCAACAGCAGTAGCAAAATTGACACAGACACCCTATTAAGTCTTTGCTTAGAGAATTTATTATTTAAAAAAAAATAAATCCTCTTTTGTCCTGCTCTGGAAAGGCTACCTAACTTGTAAATCTTTTTCCCTCTGTTTTAGTATCCCAGTCCAATTAAATATTGATATACATGTCACTGGCTTTGCTAATACTTTCACTTTTTTCAGATCTACATGACAGGTGTTATTACACAGAATAGCCATTTTTCTTTTCTATCTGCTTTTCATAGTGTGTTTGATTGATTTGCCAGTTTAAACCCATCACATTTACTTCCTGGTAGTATTAGTGTGAGCTTACATATTGCTGACTTAAAAATAGGATGCTTTTAGTGTGCTCAGGTACTCAGTACTGGTTCTATTGAAATTAAGTTTTCAGGGAAAAAGATAAAACAAGTAATTTCTTCTGTTCAGTCTGGTGCAGTTTAAAAAAAAATAATATAAGGTTACTGAAAATCCTAAGCTATTAGTAACAATAAAATCATTTCTATTAAAAAACCAAAACCAAACAAACAAAACCCCATGACACTACTCCTTGAGAATAATAATAGTAAATTGTAATTCTAGTTGGTTAATCTGTTGAAATTTATAAGAATTTAGCAGATGCAGGTAAGCACAGTTATCAAAAACATATTAAATGAGACTGTTCTTCATCTTTTCTATTTTTTTTTCCCTAGTCTTAAGCCTCAGAAGAAATATGTTAGGCTTTGTCTGTGCATAAAACAGAGTATGCATGTTCCATACATTCTATAATCTTAGAACAGAATGATATGTGCTGGATTGAAAAAAAGTATGATGGTAGTTTACAAATGTGTTGATGTATTTTTCTTTCTTTTATCCAAAGTCCTCAGTGATATCACAGAATCACAGAACGGTAGGAGTTGGAAGGGACCTCTGGAGATCATGTAGTCCAACCCCCGTGCTGGGGCAGGATCACCTAGAGCAGGTTGCACAGGATCACATCCAGGCGGGTTTTGAATCTCTCCACGGCCTCTCTGGGCAGCCTGTTCCAGTGCTAGGCCACACTTTTCCTTATATTCAGATGGAACTTCCAGTTTGTGCCCATTGCCCCTTGGTCTGTTGCTGGGCACCACTGATAAGAGTCTGGCCCTTTCCTCTAGACACCCACCCTTTAGATATTTATAAGCATTGATGGGATCCCCTCTCAGTCTTCTCTTCTCCAGGCTAAACAGACCCAGCTCTCTCAGCCTTTCCTCGTAAGAGAGATGCTCCAGTCCCCTCATCATCTTTGTAGCCCTACGCTGGACTCTCTCCCCTGGTTCCTTGTCTTTCCTGACCTGGGGATCCCAGAACTGGACACAGCACTCCAGATATGGCCTCAGCAGAGCAGAGTAGACAAGGAGGATAACCTCTCTCGACCTGTTGGCCATGCTCTTCTTAATGCACCCCAGGATACCGTTGGTCTTCTTGGCCACAAGGGCACATGTACAAATTTGTATTTTAAGTTGAGGGATAATTTTCTTTGTGAAAAATTCATATAAAAGGCACGTCTGGCATTTGGTACAAGGAAGCCAGACATGAGACACATACTGCAATCAGGCATAAGCAACATGGTATATCACATTGGTAGAAACATGGTTCTATTATAGGGTTGTATTCAACTACTGTATCAAATTTTAAAAGTCTATGCTCAAAATGAGGGAGTTTTACTTTGCACCCTTACAGCAATGACTCTCAAACACTAAGAAAGCTCAGACAGATTGCACTGAAAAATCTCAATCACTGTCTCACAGATTTTGTAAATGCCATGTATGCATAAGATATAAACCCTAATTTTTGGGGCATTGTAAGGAAGCCATTCTTAAAGCAACGAGTCAGAGCTCGTTGCAAGAGGAAAAGCAAGTCTGGATTCAGTCCTGGGCAATACACAAGATTGTTGCAGTCAATAAGGTTCACTATAACTGACAAATATGCATTCAAAAGTGGTGTCCTCATAGAAGAAAGCAAGACAAATTAAAACTACATGGTAAGATTTAACTTCAAAAACAGGAGGTATGCTGAAAAGAAGATGAAAAAATTATTGAAAAGAAGAATGAAAATGTTCTGTACCAACAGGTACCTTGAAATGAATGTATTGGAGTCCTGAAGTGAATACACCTATCAAGGTGTATCACCTATCAAAATCAGAAACCTATCTCTGTTTAAGAAAAAAAGCAGATTAAAACAACTTGGTTATGCAACGTAAGTAAGTTCAGAAGAAAACAATGAAGATATGTGGCAAATTCATATGCATATATGAAATATATGGAAATGCTGATTATATAATTACAAAATGAAAACAGAGATAAAAAGTACAAAGACAAAATCAAGAATAAAGATGATCTCAAAGAAACATTAACAGAGAAATTAACTATGCAGGCAAAAACTTACCAAAGTTCATCAGTCAAGTTTCAAGGAAGAGGTTTCTGAACAGGACTTGCTGAAGTACAGTGGTACACAGTCAGTGCTAGAAACTGCTCTTTTTAAATAATCTTAACAATATAAAATCTCTTTATATAAGTTTATCAGATACGATGTTCTACCATCTCACCTGTTTTTGAATACTGAGGCAGCATTCAAGCAGTTGCTTCTTGTATTTTTTCCTATGGGAAAGACCCAGTACACCTTTCTTTTGACATTTTGTGATCCTCCAATTTCCACTTAGGTCAATATAGAACTGAGTTGACCTATGCTGTCTGTACTAATTATTCACGTAGACTAAAGTAGGTTTTGTATTCTTACGTGACTCTGTCTTTAAGAAATGTTATATATTATTTCAATATACTACATTAAGAGAAATACTTACATCCATTAAAACAGGAGTAAATGATGCATCTCCTGGAGGCAGTTAGAACTAAAAGTATGATCTTTACAAAGTGGGAATTAATATAAGAATAAGGAAAAAAAAACCAACAAAAAAAAACCCCAAAAAACCCCAAACAAAACAAACCTGTCTCTGAAAAGTTGCAATTAAAGCAATAATCAGGGCATTCAAAACACTGGGGTTTGGTTTTGGTGGGTTTTTGAGGGGTGTGTATGAATGTAAATTTTTATGCTAAGATCTTAAAAATTAATAAAGCAAGCATTTTCCAACAGCTCACAAGCAGGAAACATGCCAGGGAGCACCCAGCAGGCTGGTAGATGATCAGGTTGTAAACAGTGTGTGTTGCAGGGCAACTAAAACAATGCACCTTAAACTGATTTGCAGAGAGAGACTGATGGTTGACAACTAACACAAGCTATATGGAGTTATGCTATCCTTTATCACATAAAATGATATTCCAGTTATTGTTATATATCTTACTACCAATGTCTCAATCACACAAAATTGCCATTTTACCAAATACGATGGTAGCCTTCATAGTCATGAAAACACAAATCACACTGGCTCATTTCTGTACTGACCTGTTACCACAGGACCCACCACCTTTTCAGCCATCAGTGACAGCAAGCAGTCATAGTCTCCCATGTGGCCCGACAGGTGATGGGGTGAAGGTGCCCATGCAGCTGGTGGGTGGTGGTGGTGGATAAGTTCTGGTGATCCCAAGGTGCACTCTTACCAAGCTGGACCAGGCTCTACACATGCAGCTTCTTGTCTTGGTAGCTGGCTCCACCTGTGGTCACCTCCAAGCTCTCCAAATGTGATCTGCCACAGATAGTCCTTATTTCGGTGATTTCTGGTCTAGAAATCCCATAGGTGTCCCAGTTGAATATTTCCTCATTCATCTTGTCATGATTTTGTCAAGTTGTCATTGGTTTCCACCAGACAGTATGTTTCTGAGTTAAATCTTAAAGACCAACAGCTGCTTTTTGGTGGTGGTGGTAGTGTACCACTCACCATCCACCTCTGGTTTGCATGATCGATTGGGACAAAGTTGAGGTGGTAAGGGAAGGCTGTGCACGCTCTCCACAGGAGCACTCATGGAAGTTTAGGTAACAGCTTCGTAGCTAAACAAATTGTTTCTACTCTTCCTTACTGTGACAGAGCCTAGAAAGCCTCCTACATTTAAAACCTGTCTTTACACAGCGTGATTCTGAGAATCTGTCTTAATTTCAGTGGCATTAGAAGTCACCTCTTCTAAAAGAAATAAAAATATACAATTGCAACAAGCAATGGATCCAAAGAAACTTAAACATAAAACTGTAAGCCATTAATTGGATTGTAATCTGTGATTTATTTCAACCTTGTATCCAAAGGAGGGTGCTAATGATGCCAATATTTTAAACTGCTTTGTCTATTTCTGTATCTGGCAGAAATGATGCAAATTACTAGACATGTGGATAAATCTGACATAATGGAGAAGAGTCAATATAGTTTTGCAAAGAAGCCATACCTCACAATTGCATTAATTCTTCAAAGGAGTCAGTACGAACATATATATGTATATATATGACAGAAACAAAATAAGTGGGTATCTGTAAATATTTTGAATTTTTTTTTCTTTTGAAAAGATGAAATGTAAAAGACCTCATATTTCAGAAAACTGCTATAAGACAGCAAACAAAGAATAGAAATGAGGTCAGTTTACACAATGGAGGGAGGTTAGCAGTGGAGTTGCATGCAAACTTCTGTTGAGATGATGATTATCTAGTAAAGGGATGTGGCAAAACTAGTGATGGTTCAGGATCATTCAGGTCAGATAAAAACAACTAAAACCTTGCAGAGGGATTACATGATACTGAATGGCTAGGTGATTAAACAGCAGATGATATTCAGTATTTGTTTACAAAAAGAAGAAAAACCACTTTAATAGGTAAAGCTCATGTTACTCCTTCCTTTGTGCATACTGTATGTCTTAAATGAGATGTTACCACTCAGAGCTCTCTAGAGTGAGTCACATACCTTTTTCTATGACGATTAAAAAATTGTTCACATAGGTTTTTATTTTTGAATTGAAAAAGTTCAAATCGCATCAGCATGAAATGTAAATCCATCTTGAATATTCTGAATGTTATGGAATAGAACCTTGTCTTGGGAAATTCCTAACCATAATTGCACATAAATTAGGGCATTATCTTGAAGCACAATGTGATTTTACACTTGTTCTATCCTTATACTCTGTTCTTAAGGATTCTGTGCAGACCACCATCAGAGTTGGATGAACTTAGAAGAGCTCTTGATTTCCCAAAATAGATATTCTTATTTTACTCTCTTATAATAATTTCATGCTAATTATGCGTTAGAATATTCAAGATTATTTTTTCCAGGAAATTAGAATCACTTCCCATAGTGAGATATTAATGACACTATATTTAGCATAGCATAAAAATGGCCCTCGTAGGCATAGAAATAATAATCCAAAAGCTGGAGGCTAGGTTGAGACTCCATCTGCGACAGAGTAATGAATGCATCCCAACTCAGTTTTGGGTGGATGAGGGAATTCAATGTGTCGGGAGGCAGGAATGAATGCAGAGTCCCAAGGACAGATGCTTTTATCTCTAGGTAATGTCCAGCTACAAAGTCGCTTGCCCAGGAAGTGGTCTGTGGTTGTTTATCTCCTTCAATTGGCCCAGCCCCAAAGCTGCTTGCATACCTCTGCAGTCTCCCTACTCTTTGCTATCCAAACAAAATGTATATGAAACCAATCATTTCCTTTGCCGCAAATTTAAGCAGAGATTCTATAATGTGAGTCTCTGTTTTGACTCAGGCTCAAACTGAGAAGGGCTCTGCAGGTATTAGGACCTGGGATGGAGAGTTCAAGTTGACTGTACCTGATGAAGCAGTCTCTCCAAATGAAGGTCTAGAGTGGCAAGCCTGGCAATATCTAGCAAAAATCTGAAGGTATGGTAGCCCTGGGTACGGTACATTGTTGTAAAGAGATGGTAGAAATGATACAGTACTAAAAAACTGTGAAGTGGAACACAGACATTGAAACAAACATTGCTGCTGTTGTAATTCTGCTGACGTCAGAATGATAAACAAATCTCACAATGATGGGAATCTGAAAATTGAGATTGCTGAGATTTGGTGTAGAGAAAACGAAAAATACAACTCCAATATGTCCAATACTGGAAATGCACTTAATATTCTCACTCAAATTTCAGTACCAGAATGCTTGTTAAATTGGTTTGGAGACACATTGTGTAAACTTTGACGAAACATACCCAAATATTAAATGCTTGCTTAAACTCAGAAGAAAAGAAAAGGGCATTGGGGAGCTAAACCATCAAAGTAGGAAGTACTTTCCTCAGAAAAATGCACCAAACTGTCTTCCCTGAGAATCTGGGATAGTGAGGTTGTCTTTTTGGAATTAATTTTTGCATTTGCACTTAAAAATCCTATGTTGAATGTGACTAAAGAAAGAGTTGTTTGAATATGAGCCACTGTGACTCCTATGTTCTGTTTGTTATTACAGTAGATGCTTTTTATTAACTTCTTGGGATATAATGGAAATACACTTGAAAACCTCTACATTTCAGAGCCCTAAGCTATAGTCACTGACCTTCTACACCACGCTAAGCTATTCAGTTAGTTTTTCCCATTAGCCAAAGGGAAGAAACTAGTGTTAAACAAGCTTTATTTTTTCCCTTGTATTTTTCTAGTTGAGTGAAGATATATTCAGTTTGTGGGTTGACAAGAAAGGTGTGTGAAGGTCAAAGAGGTTACAAGTATCTTTTAAATCTTCTGTTTCTCAGTTCTGTAAGGCTATGAGTAAAATGCCTTAATAGAAGAAATGCACCCTCTTTATGTTATTCCTTTACCTCTAAAGAAGAAAACCACATTTAATAGCTTTTTACCCCTTTCATTTAGCTGCAATATCCTCTTCAAATTATCTGTGTCACTTAGGCCCAAAACCAGTTAGCTATTTTTAGCCTGCTGGTTGTCTTCTACTTTTTTACTTCTGGAGAATTATCCTTTTTGCAATTAAACTTCCTGTCACTTTTTTTGTTTGTTTGTTTGTTTGTTTTTCCTTTCTGTGTAGGCTGTGCATATTTGAGGTGTACAAGCACAAAGTTTCTTAGGTTACTGAAGGATCCATGTTTACAATAGCCTATAATTTTTTGTTAGTTTGTTTGGTTTTTTGAAAGGAGAATATTAAAGGACAGCATCTGATTAGGAGAAATAGGCCTGTCTTGGTATGCAGTGTACAGTTAGACAAATGATGATTAATCTGTCTGCTTCCTTCCCTAGCTGCAAAGGCAGCCTACGGAGACAACTCTGCCATCTCAGAGTATGGACTTCAATTAAATGATCAATGGGGCACAACAGAGAGGTCTCTGAGCTGGAGTTGGTTATACTAGAGGTGGAAATCAAAGCTGCATAGCTACTTCATGTGCAACCAAGCTAGTTGTGAGGCAGGGTATGGCACAACGCAGCTGTGTCCACATGCTTTCCTGGAACGGGGCACAGCCTTGGCTGGTTGTAATACATGCTGTAGTTGTGTAGACAGGGCCAAACACAGCAGGCACCTAACTTTGATTATGATTATTTGATATAGCTTTCATGCAAGTATGGTGATATTCGTACTGCCTAGCACTGTAACACTGCCTAGGTAGGGCAGAAGTTAGCAAGCTAGTCCTTATAAGATCTCCGTAGAGCAGAATAGAGGAGAGAGATGAGTATGTTACTTTAGAGGGAATTGGTTAGTCTGAAAGCTTATGATAACCATGGCAATATAAGGAAATAAAAGGAGGAATCTTCTCTTCTGCTGCTGCCAGTCAAGAATGCATTATTTTCTGAGTAATTATCTTATTGTTTGTATTACTAATGAATATACTGGTGGCAGAATACGATCTTGTGCATTCATGAATTTGCCTTTAATTATAAACAGAAGGAATGTATAAGTAATATAAAATTACATTGTTTGCTCTATATAAATGTTTCATTAAATGTTAATGTTTTTATTCAAAATGGTATCACATGCTTCATCTAAACTGAAAACTAATTCATTGTTACATATCTTACGTACTAAATGACAGTGGGCCAATTTGTGAAAGTAATTGCAATTTTAACAATGTATGCATATACAGTTTTACGCTGTTTAAAAATCTTATACTATAATCTGAAATCATACTGTGAAAATATCAAAAGAGAAAGGATGTATTGCATATTTGATCTGCTCTGCAGTGGATGCATTGGCTGGTATATATGAACTATATATGAAACTCTCAAATGAATAAGAAAACTGTGGAAAATGGTCCATGTAATTACTAGTTTCTCCTATAATAAAGTTAAATAACTTTTTTTTACCTCTGTAGAATCATAGAATCATAGAATGTCCTGAGTTGGAAGGGACCCATAAGGATCCCTTAAGGATCCCATAAGGACTCCAACTCCTGGCTCCACACAGGACCAGCCAAATCAGAGCATATGACTGAGAGCGTTGTCCAGACACTTCTTGAACTCAGTCAAGCTCAGTGCTCTGACCACTTCCCTGGGGGGCCTGTTCCAGTGCCCAACCACCCTCTCAGTGAAGAACCTTTTCCTGATATCCAACCTAAACCTCACTCGTCACAGCTTCATGCCGTTCCCTCGGGTTCTGTCACCAGTCACCAGAGGGAGGAGATCAGTGCCTGCCCCTTCGCTCCCCCTCGTGAGGAAGCTGTAGGCCATGATGAGGTCTCCCCTCACTCTCCTCTTCTCTAGGCTGAACAAACCAAGGGACTTCAGCCTCTCCTCATGTGTCTTCCCCTCTAGACCCTTCACCATCTTTGTTGCCCTCCTTTGGACACTCTCCAATAGTTTTATGTCCTTTTTGTACTGTAGAATCAATAAATTGGGTTGATTATAGCACAGTTCACATTTTGGAAAGGGAAAGAGGAGTGGTTTAACTTTTCATGATGTTACGGTTTGCTTTTAGGCTGACATGTTCTAGTATGTGTCAAATAATTTTAAAATGCTTGACATACTTCAAAGTACAAAACATCTTCTCATGAATCTTACAATATAGTGGGTCACTATTTCAAGTGGTTGTTTCATATATCTTTATAATGTGAGTTATAATATGCCAGAGATAAATTTGGAATCTGTTACCTGATGGAAAATAAAGGTTTCTTTAAATATGAAATGCAACTCTAGCCTAGAAAAAGTCAGATTTTTTTATCTTTTAAATTAAATATTCATAAATTATAAATAAAATATTGATAAATATTCATTAAATGCCTTCATAGCATCCATATTTGATTTTTCAAGGAATTTCAAAAATTCAGTTATTTCACTTACCAAAAAGAGGAAAACCACAATTTCATAGCAGAAAAAAGGAAAAGCCAATGAGACTATAACTGAATATAACTTGGTAAGACTGCAGATTTTGGCCCTGCAAACATACTTGCTCTGTAAGAGTTCTTTGCATGTAGTAAAAGGCAGAATTTGTGTGTATTTGATGGATTAGGAATTTAAAGTGTATTACAATATTTTACATGGATTTTTCACTTGGATTCCATTAGTTGGATCTCTTCGGTTATGTTCTTTCTCACATGTAAGTGTTTCTCGGTTATTTTGATAATGATTTTTGCCTACCTGAACCCATATTTTGAGATCTGCTGTTCATCATGAAACTTATTTACTAGGTATTTTGAAATTCCCTATGAAATAATAGTAGTTGCTGAACTCAGTTTCTCTTCAGACTACAAGAAGACAGTTTAGATGCTCATCAGAAAGATGTGAAGAATTATAGTTGAATGTGTTCAGGTATTGACATGAAAGAGAAATGCTTAAGTGGTCTTGAAATCATAGAAGTATCTACTAAAATAAAAAATGAGTCATTACAGAGTGAAAATTGCTTGGCATAAAAAGCCTACATCTAAAAAGAAAACATATGCATATCCCTAAAACCCCAGTTGAAATACTGGAGAAGCTGAGAAGAAGTCTTGGCATTAAACATAATCTAAAAATGTTTTTTAATATTGCATGCACTTTTGTAAGTCTGTTTCCATTTCATTATAGATCTCAAATGAACTTAACCCTTGCTTTTCAAGAACAAAACTTGTTTTCATTTTAAGCCTGCCTGGAGTTTAAAATTAATCTGAGTGAATCTGAAAAGCAGAAGGAGAATTACTTCCACAAGAGTGGTGAATCAAAAAGAATTGGTGTAGCATGGAAATCTTTTAAGAAATCAGTCATCTGAGATATGTTTGGTGACCTCAACATTAGTATATTTTTCCTGAAGCTTCAAGTATCTGACTGTGGGCTAGCATTGTATATGGCTTACCAGATAAAACAGGAAGAGGATCCTGTGGTGAACCATTATGCAATGCTGCTGCCCATCTGACAAAGGGTGCCTAAATCTATCAAAGTAAGCTGTAATGCAGGAATAATGCAGCTTGCCCTATTTCATTTCAGTCAAGCTAGAGATATTCCTTATTATTGTATCTCTGAAATTAAATGTCTCTGTTGTGTTTGTTTCATTTTGTCTTGATATCTAGAACTGAATGTATATGCACATGCAAACTATATAATACACATATATAATTGTTTCAACATTCCCTTGTTATGTTATGCAAGCCCAAAAGACACTGGAAAACTCAAAACTTGTTTTCAGAAAAAAACAGTATATTCACGCAGTGTCATTAGTAAAGAAATACATCACATCCATAAAGCTATGGGAACTTTCATGCTGCTCTGTCTTCAGACATGTATTCATAAATAGACTTGAAGTGCTCAGAGGGTTGGCAGCTGAGTTGGAGAACCTGGTAATCCTAGCAATTGCAGTGCTAATGTTCTTCTGAATGTGTATGCTTCTACAAAGTATGGATGCACTAAAACAATATCAACTGATAGAAGGTTTTGTGGGAAAACCTTTCAGTCTTTGAATTGTTCATCAGTTTTTTTAAAGCAGTTATCACTGCAGCAATGAGGAAAATTGCCTCATCCAAATTACTGAATAACGGCAAATAAAACTCTTTGCATGTAAAGACATTGACTCTCAACAAATTATTAAATACCAAGCAATAAAACTTTCCACATGTAAAGAGATCAACTTTCAAATCATCATTCTCAAATTCATGGGATACATGAATCAAAGTGTTCAATAAATGAATTGCAGTCAAGTAAAAATATAAATATTTGGGGACCCACATAACACCATATCACTTTTGTAGCTGATGACATGCGTGGCATGTAATGATTATCAAGGAAAATGGAGTGGTATTGATACTAAGAAAAATCATACATTGAATTCATATTGAAAAATGTGAGCTTTCACCACCAAATCAGGGTAGTCAGTGTCTCAATGCTGAACGGGTTTATCCAAGATGGCTTGAAAATAGGCAATCCAACATATATCTAAATATGAATGCAAGCAGTGTTTTAGAAGACCTTGGGGACAATTTAGACTCTTTCGCCAAATAACTGTTTCCTAGTTTTAGTCCCCTATACTTTGAGATCCTTTGTATCCATTACAAAATGGATTTTTTTAGCCTTATCTAATTTATTAATGTGCAATCACTCATGTATTAGGGACACATCTAAGCAATGTTCTCCACTGAAACAAAGGAAAAGTTATACAGCTGAAATCTCTGTAGGCATTTGCTCTGTACCTTCAGCTCACTCTTCTGAGTCCTGGGAGCTGGAAGGGAGAAAAATAATGCTGTGCTGTGGAAGTATTTTCCTAAATACAGACCAGCATCTTTAACTCCAAATGGGTATCCTGATATTTTGATACAAGGAAGAATGACATTGATTGCATTTAATTTCAGCTTTGTGAGAAGCTTTTTGTTTTCAAAAAAAATTTAATATATTTCTCTTTGTGGTTGCAACAAAAAGTGGGGTGTCATTGTGCTTAATGCTATACATTCTTATACTTCCTTGAACCCCAAATCTCAAGGCAGCCCTACATGTTTTATCCTGTCTTCGTATACCACAGGTATTTAAATGTCACCTTTTATCTCCACCTAAATAGTGGAGATAAAACACTTTTGTTTCACAATCTAACTTCTGTGTATAACGCAGACAGAAAATGGAGGTGACTGAGGCATGACTAATGCGTCTAGCCCTTGCAATGACGGGGCAGCAGTGAGATCTGAGACTCCTAGAGAGTCCTAGCAGGAGATGTGTTTTGGTTTGGCTTATTTTGAGGTGGGACATGGGACTGGAAGGTGAAATTAGTTGTCTTATGTTCAGAGGATGACAACGAAGTCAGATATCTGTTTCTACCAGTTACAGAAATAGTCAATATTCCCATCCCAACAGCTCAGTAATTAGACCAAAACATGACATAGGATCAGAATAAAAGAATGAAGGAGTGCGAAGTAATGTGAGTCACTTCAATAAAACTACAAAATTGAAAAACAGTCTACTCTTGTGCAAAACTAGATGTTTCCTAATTATCTGAAGCCTCTGTGTATATTTTTAGGGGATCCTCTTCCTGGCTGCATCAAATATAAACTGCAGGTCTTTTCTTCCAAAGCTCTTTGCAGCTTCTCTCTGCCCTACCTGACCTCTAAATAACAAGATTGTGAACTCCTGCCTGCAATCAACCCATCCTGCCAGTTTTTACTAGCCACTTGTTAAATTTCCGTTTTCCACCTTTTTTGTCTCTTATATGAGAAAAGCTCCACATATATATCTACAAGTCTACTTGATTATTATCATTCCGTAAAGACTATCTGAAGAACATCTCCAGGTGTTTAGACATTTGGTGGTTGTTTTTTTTTTTTCTTTTACCGTAATTCTTTTCAGATATGTATACTATATAGCTTTTGAGTATGTTATTGCATGTCTTATTTTCACCTTTTGCTCTGTTGCATCTTTGAACACCATTATATCTTTGTTAGTACTCCGGTAGTGAGCTCTATAGGTCAGCAACTCTCTGGTGGTTCTTTCTTCTTTAGGTTTATCCAGTGCCTAGCTCAGTGGGCTTCTGGACCAAGATTGATTCTTAAGTACTATGGCAATGCCAATTATAATTTTAAATTGGAAATTAGTGCTATTATATGACTTGTAGTAGAAGTTATAAATATTGACCTTGGTACCTTTTTTGACTTTGTCTCAAATAATATTCTCTTTGAGCAATCTAGGAAAGCATGGGCTATGTGAAACCAGGATAAGTATGCAAAACTTATTTTCTGGCCCAGTTGTGTGGCACAGGTTGGCTAGAAAGGATATACTGAATAAGTTGTGCATGATTTTTGCCATTACTCTTATCGGCATTTTGAACAGTGAAAATAGAGAATGTTGTTGTTGTTGTTTGGTCCTTGTTACTCCTCGAGGAGCATAGGGCTGCAACAACACTATGCCACCGAACCCGGTGGGATAGTGTTGTTGCAGTTTCTGTAACAGGTTTTGTTTTTTACATGATTGGGTTGTTAGCCCAAAACAAAACCCCCAACCTGGAGGGCCAGGGTGCAACATTTTAGTCTGGCCTCTCCCCAGACAGACCTGTTCAGCTTGGTTAAACCTGCCAGGAGCGCAAGGCTCCCGCCGACATAGCTCTGTGGATCGACAAGGCACGCAAGCCACCACACCATGACAAGGTACGTTGCACCAACTAGCGGTGGGAAAATAGAGAATACCAATACTAAATGACACCAAATTTTTGGAGGTTGTGGCAACTAGCAATTCAGAAGATAGGATAAGATCTGGAAAGAAATGTATTTTTGTCAGTTAAAGCAATGGCTGGAAATAAATAGACTGTATAGAAACTGGTACGTTGCACCAACTAGCACTTAGTGTACCATACCATACTTAACTAGGAAGAGATGAGCACAGGGTGTGTGGAATGACTCACAATTCAGTGTGCAGCTTGTATCACAAAGCAAGCACAAGGCTACATCGCCACAGACACAGGGAAGGCTGGCAGTGGAACGTGTATTGAGAGCTCTCTCTAAAAGTACATATGCATTCCCTGACAACGTGTTCTCTATTACATGTAAAATACCTTGCCATCCCCGTTCTGCTGGAGGGCCTCGGGGTACTTGGCACCGCAGCCGCTCCCGGCCACTTCTTGAGGCGCGGCCTTGGGCCTGCAGCCCAGTCCTGGGGTGGGAGGGGCTGGTGGAAAACGCTCAACACGGATTGGCTGGCGTGACCGTAGCTGGTGCCTCCTGATAGGCCGCGGCTGCTTCTGGGGCTCCCAGCCTGCCCTGGGGGAAGGCAGGAAGGCGCTGGAGGTCGCAGGGCGCTGGGGAGGTTTCACCTCCTTTCTGGTGAAGCGGTGCCGGGACACACAGAGAGGAGATGGGAACGGGGAGATGCACTTTGTGTCGGTGTTGGGGGTATCAGTGTTAAGCCTTAGCAGAGAGGATTATAGGTATCATTTATTTATATATAGATATTTATTTATAGCTACCATTTAGTCACTGTAAATAAAACCAGGCTGCAAATATCTGGCCTGGCACGTCTTTCCTATTTTTTAATCTGTGGCAATCAATTCCTCCTTGTAATGCCCTTCTAGCCTTGAAGGTGGTGTGAAAAGTAGTCTGTAAAGCCATGTTTTGTCTCCGTTCCAGTGTGCTGCGTGCCTTGCTGTACATACTCAGTGAAAAGGAGATTTCTGTGCCTTCCTATACATACTCAGTGAAAAGGAGATGACAAAAGGCCCTGAAAGAGTTTGCCAAACTTTCCTGAGACATGCATGCAGATGTAACGTGGAAATCATACTGTCTGTGGTGGCCTGGGAGTAATAGATGAGATGCCATGTTTCACATAAAACATAAATGCGTTAGGTGTCTAGTGAGGCATAAATAAGATTATTCTATCTGGAGAGCCAGTTAGGGTTGTAGGATGGTTAAAGCAGACCATCTGCTGTAAGCAAAGCCCTGAAGTGGTACGCCTGTGCTTGAGCACTGGGCCTGAGTGTATTTTTGTGTTTGGCTGGAAAGGTGCGTTGCTGGCGGCTTCCCGGTATGGCAGGAGCGTCTTGTCCACTCAGCATGTGTCAGGGTGCCCCAAACACAGAAGTAGTGGGTGGTTCCCCCTTGGCCTTCTGTGGAGAGGATGCAGATGAGAAATGATGTGTGTGTGTGTATCAAGTGTGATTTTCTAAAAACCTTTGGAGATTTGTTATTTGGTAATCAAATTCTTACACATTTCCATCAGGGAACTGAGCTAAGTGAGGAGACTGCATGCTAAATAAGCCTTCTCTAAACCAATTGTTTTGGTTAGCTATTTGAATGGGAAAGGACACATATATTGAATAGTGGCGTGGAAAACATAAATGTGACATAAATTTTCTTGTGCAAAAACTTACCAACTTCTTGCATAAAGAAACAAAATAAAAGCATGCTGTGTCAGTCTGTTTGAACTCCCTACAGGAGCACTCCATTAAGAGAGGAACGTTTAGGGGTTTTAAAGTTCTTTTTGCAAATTGAGTACTGTAATATTTTGCAGCAGAGACTAGTTTCATTATTCTACTGCAGAAACTGAAGTCTTAGGTATTTACTGTTCAGCTGTTCTGATAGGGAAGAGTCAAAAATAGGTATCAGTATCTGTTCAAAATTCTGGTTATCTTCTAGACTGTATATTTTTCTTGTCAGTGGTGCAAGGTATGGGCTGGCCCCGGGGCTTCCAGGCTTTGAGTCAGACTTTCTGTTTATATATTAAGGAGTAAATTTATAGATTGTTATTTTTAAAAGTTCCTGGTTCTCTGGAACTATTTATTGAGAGATCAGAAGGATTAATGTTGTCTTCATTCTCTTGCTCCTGAAGTTTCTCAGTGATTTCTACATTTTCAGAGACTTTCCTGATGTTTACATTTGAAAAGAAGAAAAATAAAATGGCAGGAGGCTAGAGGGGAAGACGAAGCTTGGCATCCCAATGTGCTTCAAATGCCACTTTCCCGCATCTATCTATGTCACAGCAATGGGTGTCTGAACGGAGGTGTAATGTTGGTTTCTAATAGAGACCAAAGAGACTAGAAAAGAGGCCATGGAGAAATTGTAGAAGTTGCACAATTATTTGCAGTAAAAATCAGATTCTTCCCAGATGTAAGGGCTTACCTATGTTATAATCTTGACTAAAAATCTTTTCTAGTTTTACTCATAAATCTGATGAGATCTACTTTGTTATAAATGAATGAAATGTGTGGATAGAAGCCTCAGTAATATAACATTTTACAACTATTTTACTGTATTGGTTTACAGTGACAAGTACAACTATTTTGCCTTTAGCGCAGCCATCTGTCTGGCAGGCTAATCTCTCCAAGTTGTAAAAGTGTATCCCCATGGTGTATGTATCCTCCAGTAACCCTGTGGTGGCAAACAGCCATTGTTTTTTCCCTGAGGATACAACTTGCGCTGCGTCATCCAACGGGACTTCTGTGAAAGCTCTGACATGCACATCTCCCTCCGCTTTAGGCTCGTGGGGGTGGGCAGCATTGTCCAGATTGGCAGTGACCAGTATTTTTGCTAAGAGATTTCTTTTTCAGCACTTTTGCTTTTAGCGTAGGGTCTTGCATAAATTCAGTTACTGCTGTGCTATACCGTGAGATCTCAAGATCACTCCTCGAGTGGAAGTGGGGACGGTATGCTTTGGAGTGGTCTCCATGGAGGGATTCTGTTTGGAGTGAGGTGTTTCTATGGAGAAGACAGTGTGCAGTGGCCACGCTTTCTGGTTGGCTCAGGCATCTTCAGCTGGGTGCAGAGAGGCTCTGCAAAGCAGGATATATACCTTTTTATCACATAAAGCAATTGTGTATTGGCTAGCACACAAGATGGATTGGATTTATTTGGCTAATTGGAAGCACCACCACCAAGGCCCCAAAGAGTCTGTCCTAGCAGACACCAGTCAGGTGCGGAAAAGTCAGATCCTACGGCTCCCAGAGGTTGCTCCTTGATGTGCCTGAGTTCCTGTTTTTCTCTGGCACCCTTAGTGTGGGTGACAGTGACAGCTGGACCTGACCAGTCCTGACCATCCCTGGCCAGTGCCAACCTGCCTCCAGCGTGTTTTCTCTTGCAGGATTTTATACCTTTCTGTGCTGGTGTTTTCTGTTTTCCCTTTTGACTCCTTCAGCTACTAAATCCCCTCTGCACAGTCCTAAAGCTGTCTATACTTTTTACCTCTGTTATCTTTTGACAGATATTTCCTTCATTTGTTTTTGGGTGGGTTTTTGTTGTTGTTGTTGTTGTTGTTGTTTTGCTTTGTTTTGTTTTGTTTTTTCCCTTCAGCAGTCTAAGCCTGTGTGGCATAGCTGTGCTGCACTGGGACTGTCCTGTGAGGACTTGGTGCCCAAATACCTAAATCCACAGTGGGGCAGGGGAGAGCCTTATGGCAGAGGCTGTGAAGAGAGGGTGTGTACAAGTGGCAATTTCTTCACTGATCTTCGGTTTGATGTTGAGTAATTTCCAGAATGTTTTGTATCGTGTTAGACATAACAGGATCCTTCTGAAATATGAATATTTAGGTATGTCCAGAGACATTGCTGGATGTTGATAACAGAATGTAAGGTCTGTAATACTATCCCTGACCAGAGGTGCTCTGCCTTCCATTCTTACCTGTAAGTTTCTGAGTCTTAAGGTAGATTTGAAAAACATGGTGTGCGTGAACGTTCTTTTTTCTTGGCTATTCCAATAAAAGCATCTTCTAAATATGCTGCATAAATAGCTCAGGTCAGAGTTTGTTCCTGATTTTGATGAGATACTTACTAATGCCTCACAACTTGTTCTTGTCCCAGTGTGAGTACCAATCCCATTCTTCTACTTTTTGCTTTGTTATTTTAACTCAGAATCTCTCTAGCCAGAGATTGAAGGGTGTGAATTCCAGAAAAGTTTATGTCTTTGTACAAATTTCTCTACTATCTCTGTCTTTTTTTTATCTATAGCTTACTGTTACTCGGAAAGTTGATATTCCGGTAATTTTATATGATTGTTCGGGGTATTTTCCTGTTTGGGAAATACTAATGTAGTGGCATGGAAGAAATGATGAGTTTTTTACTTCGATGAGAGTCAAAATCACTGTGAAACATATCCTGCCATCTTCTCTGTTGTTGTACAAGGTACTGGAAAGGGAACTTAGTGTGGGTCTTTGTGATGGAAATGAGTCAGAAGGTGGGAGGAAAGAAGTGGTTTCTAAAAACAATGTTGTTGACTGTTAATTTCATATAGCATCGCAACATATAGTTGCAAAGAAAGTGCCAGCAAACTTTCCCAAGTGATGTTTTTTGTCTTATGGTAATGATCTTTCATATTGCAGAAATTCCAAGGTAAATTAGTAGGCAAATGCTGCTTTATGAGATTTATTCTTGCTCTACTTTTGTAATATCTAGTTTTAGTGAGTGTTGTTTTCATACTGGCTTAGATCACTCTCATTGCAATATTTACATTAAAAATATTTCCCTTTCATTTTCTCTTTAATCACAGGTAGCTTTGCTATAACATTTAAACTGTGACTAACACTTCTTGTTAACACTTAATCCTTTTAATGATACTTTGAAATTGTTTAAATCAGTATTTTAAATTGAACAAGGCCTTAGAGCCACTCTGTAGGACAGTATCATTAACCTATAATTGTATATTGCATGAAGTACTTTGTTTTCATTACTTTGGAAAAAAAAGTAATGACCTTGCAATTGACTCCTCTATTTAACATTTTCATCTGAGCTTTAACACCATTAGAAGTAACTGCTTGCATTGACCACAGAAGGAGCCAAAGAAGCAATGTACTGCAGTCAACCTAATTCAGTTTCAGTCTAACAAAGTTAATATTAATTGGTGATTTAACAAGTCAAAGGCCTCACTTAAATAAAAGTTGAGATTGTGAAACTCCTTTTTTCTTTTCATAGATTGCCAGCCCAGGATTTTAAAATACATAGTGCTGAATTTTGATTTTCACATCAGGATACCTAACGCTTGAATAGCCAGTAGGTCTGTGCTGCTTTAAATATTAATCTCATCTTTTTTAAGTGGGTATTGAGCATGGAAAGTTCTTGTTAGTGAGAAAGCCCCATTTAATGCAGAAGTTATTTGGGAAATATTCTTTAAAAAAAACCCTTTTTTATTTTTTCCCCTATTTGCCTAGAGCATGTTTCTCTTCAAAGCCTGTCAGTACTAAATAATCATCAGGCCCCACAGTCTTTACTCATGTTGATAGGCAGCTCGAACAGCCGGGTGTGCCTCCCATTCATCTGTTCCCAGTATCATCAGACACAAGGAAGGCAGAGCAGACTGTCCAAACTGGCTGTCATTTCAAGAAGACTGGACCACATGAAAGCAATAAGTAATAACGACTTAGCTGGGGGACTGAGCATTCTGTACCACATGAAAAATGTGCTCTGCTTAAAACCATGAAACTTGGCAGATAGGCTTAGGATTTGCTAAGTCACAGAACAAAAGCAAATCTGGTGCTTTCTGATTGCCTACTGTAGAAAACGGAGCTCTTCAGCAGAAACGCTTTTGATACCAGTTTTCCACAGGTTCTTAAACATGGAAGGAAGAAAGTTTTAGCAATGTTATAGAGATGGCAAATGTCAGAGGTTTTTTTTTTTTCTTCTACAAAGAAAGCAAGATCTATTTGTCCTAATCTGTTTCCAAAAAATAAAATGGCTAAGATGGTTCTTTTTAAAGCTTACAGGCTGAGGAGGAAAAAAAAAAAAAAAAAATGAATTGTGGAGATGAAGGGGCAAAGGGGCAGCACTAATTTTGGAGATACCTTCAAGGCAGATTCAGCTTGGAAAACCTGTCCACAAATATGTCATCCGGGAAGAAGAGCATCTGAACAATTTACAGATTTTCTTCTTTATTTCTCTGTAATACATGTGCTCTTAATCAAAATGGTCAGGAGATGGGGTAGGAGTAACTCCCAACATAAACTGTCTGCGTTGGCACATTTATTGATCATGAAATACAAGATCAGTAAGCACTGACTCTTACAGTGAAAACCTTTGTAAACACTTGACTGTGTTAGTGAAGTAAAGGATAACTTTTAGATCTTGACTGGAAAAGTCTAAGCCGTGTTGTTTTCCTCTGAGTGGGCTTGTGGCACAGTTTGTTTCCCCAGGCCTGATCTAGCTGTTCTCAGTCATCTCGAGAAACTTCAGAAAGGGCAAGTTGTCAGCTGGGCTCAAGCAGGCTCAGGAGGGTAAGAACAAGTACCAGTGTCTGCTTTGTGAAGTGGATTGTGAGGGAAAATAAATTAAAATTCCTTTGTATCCTTTCAATAATTTGAAATAAACTTGTGCCTGTCTTTTGTGCAATGAGCTAGAGCAAATTTGGGTCATCAATATTCCAGGTACAAGGAAAGGATACTTTCATTTTGCACATCTTTAAAACCAGCATGTTGTCTTGCTCCCTGTTGTTCATATTTTTAACTGTTAATTAAATCCACTGACATTGCAGCTGTTTAGATTATTAATAGTATCCCTGATATTTGAAAATAATTAGATTGGTAATATTTTTATGATCTCACTAAATAGTTTTCACACTGGACTAAAATACGCTCTGTTTAAAAGGCAGGATAGTATATTGAAGTCATGAATGGTTTTTGTAATCAAAATATGTCTTTTATAGTTTAAGCTTTGTTTTGAATTTTATATAATATAAGAAACAAAGGATCTCAGAGTCAGGGGGTTTTTTTGTCATTATTCCATGTAGTTCCATCATGACCTATTCATAGAGATCCACGAATGTCACTAAGAGCCTGAGGGCAGACTTTTTGAAAGTTTGCTTAGCTCAGTGGTTGCACGCAAATATATCACCATGTAATTGAATGGAGGATGTATTGGGGAAATGTTGGCCAGCTTGAACATTAGAAGCCAACCATACCTTATGCAATGTTTAGGAATTTCTGTCTTAATCTGACAGATGATTAAACTGTTACTTTGAAAAGTCTTTTTAAAAATACTTGTAATGGTGCTTGCAATTGCATAGTGTCTTTGAAGGGAAGGGTTGCTCGTTTGTTTAATGTATTGCTTCTGATAAATCTTTTTTTTTTTTAAATACGAAGCTTTCTTCTCCAGCACTGTCATTTCCTAATGAGCTGCTTCTGTGATGCCACAGCCTACTATTTATGTTGTTCCATTTCAATAGCAAAGAAATCTGGTATTGTCATAAGCATTATGCATTAAGCAAATGGATGATACTGACATAGCTGCTACATGTACACAATTTTCTTTCCTGTCTCATCATGTCTTTGCTGATAACAAATGTAGAAACGCTGTTTGAAAGGACAATTGATTTGTGGTAAAGCTGTTAGTAGTGTGCTAATGTAGCACAAAATGCTTATAAAGAGATTTAAAGAAGAATTTAGTAATTTAATACACTTATTCAAGCTTGTAAAATGGAATTTTGCAGTTCTCAATATATTCTAATATTTGGAAAAGACCAAGTATTGGAATCATTTAATACCAAAGTTATATGTCTATTTCTGAGAGAGGTAATAGATAATTGTCATGTAACTACAGAAATGAGAGCACTTCATACCCGTTTCACTCCTTAAACGCTTACTCTTGTGATTCCCGCAATACTTGAAAGAAGTTTGTATCACTCCGGCTAGCAAGATGCTGTTATAGCAAGACACTGCCAGGATGGTGAGACTACTTTTAAGGAGAGTGTTCAGTCTTGATCTGGTCAGTTATTGCATTGAGGCAAATATGTGGAGTACTGTCTGTTATTATGGTATTGCGTTTGTTATCTCCAAGTGTTTTATACAGTACTTTATGAGGAACTGACCCAAGTGCAGTGCTCAGCTCGAAAAAAACCTAGAGGAATGGATGGTGGCAACAGCTGAAAATCTGTAGTCTCTGTGCTGGGAAACAAGACAACTTTATAATGATACTGGGTTTTTTTTGTTGTTGTTTTGCACAGCAATCCACCTCCACAACCAAATGAATGTTTTTAAGACTAAATTGAGAAAAGTTATGCTGGATCTAATAATGGAATAAAATATGCAGTTTGGTAGGAAAAACTTGACATATTATTCTAAGGTGCTCATTTCTTTCACTAACTTTATGTGAATACCATTTAGCTTTGGATTAGTATATATTCAAATACAGATGTTCTAATTGCAAGTACTACTGGAAAAGATCTTCAGAGAGCAATTGTAATGCAGAAAAAAAACCCAAACAGTTTCAGGAGCTGACCATAATGACAGTAGAAAAATTAATTTAATTAGTAGCATACATTTTCCATATATAAAACCACTAGCATTATACAAATGAGGATCAACTTGTGCAAAGCCCATAAACTGTACAGAACAACCTATAGAGTAACTTCTTAAATAATTTAATGAATCTTTTGTAAACAAGCTGCAATAAGCAAGGTCCTAATGGCTCTGCAAATATGAGATTTTCTTTGGATAAAAATCTACTGAACCTGGAAGTAGATTAATATGTAGATTTACAGAGGTGTCTCTATTTTTAATCTGAAACTTCACATAACCTGTATTTCACTTACTTTATATGAAAACTTACTATGTTTCTATAATAGGCTAAGGTGTTATATGAAAGTAAATAATTATAAATAGTAAACTTAATTAGGCTTATGCTATAAAGGAAAAAAAAACACAAACAAACCCCCAATCCCCCAGTAACTTATAATACCTCCAGAATTGTATAAACTACCTTTGTGACAAAAATAACCATTTAATATTAATATACCAGGTCTCTGTTTAACCCATTTATATGAAAATATTTTTTTTAGTCTATACGGTAATTCTGAAAGTCCTGAGAGGGACAGAAATCTCTGCAGACTCATATCAATCTTCTCTAAATAATCATAGTTTACAATTTTAAAAAGACAATTTTAATAGAGAAATAGGAAAGATATTCCTGTAACTTAATATCCTTGCTCCTGTGCATTTTGCTCAATCAAATTTTTGTTCACTACAGAGAATAGCAGCAGTTGTGGTGCTGAAAATCCATTTTCCTACTCTTTGCTTTGGAAGGTCAGTCACAACACCAAAAAAAAAAAAAAAAAAAAGANNCAAAACAAAAAAAAAAAAAAAAAAAAAAAGAGCAGGCATCATTCCGCATCTCCTACATTTCAGTGATATGATATCACTATACCAGTTATATTGGTTCATCATAAAAAGTGAGAAATTTGGGGGTTTTAGATTGAACATTTGTGCAAGCTATGTCATGGAATTAAAATGTGTTTTTCATTTCTGCCTTTTAGTTTTTTCTGCTTTATTTTTGGAGCTGTTACCATGTATGTGTTTCTAAATTGCATCTGAAAAGCTTTATTACGAGTTCTGGTAAAATAGAGAAATGAAGCACTTAAAAGTTGTGAAATTCAAGAATTAAAGCTGTTTGTGTAATCTTAAATTTGGCCTCCCTATGCTTATGTGCAATGGCACAGTCTTTAATTAGAGAATCACATACTGGGTGTTTTTCCCCTTAGGAGTTACACTTCATTCAGTGCACAGGAAGGATAATGCTTGCTTGATGATTGCTGCCTTCATCGTTTTGTTTCATTCTCATTGTTCTGTGTGTGGCTATTTACTGCACCCTAATCAAAGCATGCTCTGATGACAAAATTAATATTACGTTTGGACTTTTCTGTAGTTCTTATCCCTTTAAGTCTGAGTAGTTCACAAGTGTTATTAGTAGTCTTTACAGTATCCACTTTCCAATGTGGAGACAGTATTTCAGCTGAGCAGCTAAAGTACTAAAAAGCAAACACAAAAAGTATCTGCTGATTTTGGGTGCTAGGACTGCGATGAGTTGTCCCTGATAGCTCAGAAGATTTTTTATTACGTAGCACTTTATCTGTTCCAGGCAGAGATTCTCTCTGATTCTAACAGAAGTGATGAATTTTCAACACTTCTTCAAATTCAGTACCCAAAAGATCAAGAGCACATAACAGTCACCCTTAGGGGGCTGGTTTAAATGATATAATGTGCAGGAAGAGAAGCAATAGAAGCCAATCCCTCAGGGCAGCACTATCTGTAGGATTATTGTTTCATTTCATGTTTGCCACATGGCTTCTACTCTCAGCAACAGTTCAGAAAAGGCCACTATGGAAAAGAGCTTTACTATGTAACCTGGGGGTTGTGTCCAACCAAATGCCAAGAGTAAATGCATTCTGTTCACTGATTGGGGAAATGATGTGAGGTAAAAAATAAATTCAGTTTAGGGTTGTATCATGATGCATGACTGCCCTGGCAATGTGTGGTAGTAAACGTTCTGCTTTGAACGCAGAGTGGGGAAGAATCAGACAGGAAAGAGAAAGGTAAAGCAGGACAAGTCTTGCTAGAGTCTCTTTACTTGAAAGAGGGAAGAAAAAAGTGGGACTCTGTGTATGAGGGAAGGCAAACTTGGAGTAGTTAAGCTGAAGACGATTATGTGAGATGGTGCAGGTTTTAGGGAGGTCTCTTGATTGTCTGTACCCATCAGAGAGTTCAGTCCCATCTTCCAGAAACCTCCTATGGACTTGGTCTACTGATGCCTTTCTTTTCTTTTTTAAATAGCAGTCAACTCTTTCTTCTCTTTCCAAATTTCCTATCTCACCATATTCCTCGACCACACCCTCTTTTCTGTCTTTTTCTACTCAGGCAGTTGAAAGAGACAACTCCCTTCTCAGTTCAGCATGGGTGTTGTAAGAGATGGGAGGCAGGCGTTCAGCCCACGTTTTGCTCCCTGATTCTGGTCTGGCTCAGAGCTTCTGGGAGAGACTCAGAAATGCCAGGAAAAGCCTTGCTAAGCAACTGGAGTTTTGGGCCAATAAGCATTTAGTTTCTTTGTGTTTCTGGTAGGTAGGGTGTTAATGAGTTTTTGAGAAGTTTAGCTGTTTGTCTTGACTGTGTGTTTTAAAAATGTGATAAGCCTTTAAAAATTATAATTTTGAACCTCTGTTTGGCAAGTGTGGGCAGATTTTCATGGGTATGTGAAAAGCCACGTTCGCAACACAAAAGTCTGTAACTCCCTCCTGCCTAATCTCCCTGCTCCAGATCAGTGAAATAGCAGAGCTGTTCACCAGCCATTATTTAACACATGCCAGATATTTCTCAAGACCAGCAAAGCTGTTTGGCAGAATAATTCCCCTTTCATTTTTGCCTTGTTCACACTTCTTTTACTCTAAACCAACAAATAAACAAAACAAAAAACCCCCACAAAATCCATAATGTTCCCCAAATTGGATTGCAAAGAGATGAAAAAAAAATATTATTAGCTGCTGTTATAAGCAGTTAAAAACAGGTTAACAAAACATGAAATATCACTTAATCTTAACAATAACCACTTCTTTCTATATTCCTCTAGTATTACTGAAGTTTTTATCTAAGAGTATGTTAATCATAAATGGAGTAATAATACATGAGATACTGAAGATATGGAAGTGAAATGAGTCTGTGGGATTTCCCACTATACAAGTTTTTTTAAAAATAACACTTTAATTTGTATTATTTAAAAACTTACTTTCCCCCTTGGGGGGGAGAAAAAAAAAAAGCTCCGTTGAGTGCAGTAATATTTGCATGTAGCTTCATAGCAGTGTTTCTTCTTGATATACCTCATTCTTCAAATAGATGCACCATATCGTGGTACCTGGAGTTGGTAAAGGCTGAAGAAGGAAAGAGAAAATGTGTCTTTACATGCCAAATCCAAGGATTGCAGAAAAGCCAAGTAGAAAGTTTGCCGTTCTGTTGTTTCTAATTGGTCTATCAATACTCTCTGAATGTTGCATTGAACATAGTGCAGTGCAACGTGGGTTTTGGGTTTTGGTTTGGGTTTGGGTTTTTTTGGTAGCATGTTCCAAACACTCTACACTTTGGGGCTTCTTCTCTGTTCCATTATATGTTGCAGTTAAAGTGATACATAGCCAATATAATAGAATGGGAAAGCAGGGCTGCTTTTTTGGTTTTGGGTTTTTTTTTTAGTTCTGGTTCTGTTTAAGCTTAAGAATTAACATAGATGGGTTTTCATAGTTTGTTTTGGGTTTAGTACCTGTGAAACACATCTTGAATTTTTAAAATATATTTAAATATATTTTGAAATGCTTTAGAATTTAAAAGATTAATTTGATATTAACCAAAGCACATTTGGGTTTAGATTTTACCAGGGATTCTGTAAACTCACATTTTTGTTTTGAATTTGTCTCATTTGTAGGTGTTGACAACCTTGGAATTAGAAGAAAAGGTAGAAACTTACAGCAGAAATCCTAAGAGATCAGCTGACTTGACCTGTGGGTTTCAGTTTTATGAAATGTTGGTGTTGTGAAATCTGAACTTCAGCTGAGCTAGTTCAGCTTTTAACTGCAGCCCTGAGACTCAGTTTGATTTGCATCCTTATCCCATAGCTAAGATATCAAGGCCACAATTATTGAAAGTTTATCTGTGAAAATGTAGTATACTCCCTGGTTAGGACGGGAAGAAAAAAGGTGAAAACAGTTAAGACACCCATAACAGCTAGGTTTTCTCTTGCAGCTGGCCAAAACACTACCTAACTAATGATCTGAGGAAAACTATTTTCCTTTTTTTGCCATATAGCTCATTGGCAAGCTTCCTGCAGTAGCTGCTTTGACAGATCTAAAACTGCCTTTGTCTTTATCACATCGTCTAGCTGCTGCCAAATTCCCTGGCTTTTCTTGTTCCAGTGGACATCATAGTGCTTTACTGAAATCTGAGGAAGTAAAATTCACTGAAGTGGACACACCTGAAGTTAGGCATGAATTTTATTGAATATTCACTGGGCAGTGAGCAATAACATTCTCGCAGTCTTTCCAATTTATTCCTTTAAAATAACTTGCATTTCTACCTTCCGTCAATTTCTTATGGTTGGCAAGGAGTGATCTCTACATGTCCTTTGCATGGCATGCTTTGCCATGAGGGATAATGAGTGCAAGTTACTCCTGTGGAGATTCCAATTGGACACTAGAGGAAAAATTTTCACAGTGAGAACAGCAGCCATTGGAATAATCTCCTCAGGGAAGTGGTGGATTCCCCAACATTGGACATTTTTAAGATTTGACTGGATTGGGTGCTGGGCCATCTTGTCTAGATGGTGCTTTTGTCTAGACAGAGCTTTTGCCAAGAAAGAAGAGCGTGGCCAGCAGGTTGAGGGAGGTTATCCTCCCCATCTGCTCTGCTCTGCTGAGGCCATATCTGGAGTTTTGTGTCCAGTTCTGGGATCCCCAGGTCAAGACAGACAGGGAACTACTGGAGAGAGTCCAGCGGAGGGCTACAAGGATGATGAGGGGACTGGAGCATCTCTCATATGAGGAAAGGCTGAGAGAGGTGGGGCTGTTTAGCCTGGAGAAGAGAAGACTGAGAGGGGATCTCATCAATACTCACAAATATCTAAAGAGCAGGTGTAAAGAAGATGGGGCCGGACTCTTTTCAGTGGTCCCCAGCGACAGGCCAAGGGGCAATGGACACAAACTGGAACACAGGAAGTTCTGTCTGAATATGAGGAAAAACTTCTTTACTGTGGGGGGTGACAGTGCATTGGAACAGGCTACCCAGAGAGGTTGTGGAGTCTCCTTCTCCAGAGAGATTCAAAATCCACCTGGACACAATCCTGTGCAACATGCTCTAGGTGATCCTTCTTTGGCAGGGGGATTGGACTAGATGATCTCCAGAGATGATCTTCCAACTCATACCATTCTATGATTCTGTGATACATTATCACAAGAGTCAGAATTGCTTGCCCTGAAATTACCTTTTTAATTAAACTGTACATCTTTCATATAAATGTTGGAATGTGAAAAACTAATTCCAATTCGGATTGTTTCAGAAGTAGACTTATAAAACTGAACAGTCATAGGAAATACAATAATTTTGCTCTATTAGAAGTACTGTATAAGGTAAGCTAGTATCAACTGAGTTAATAACAAAGGTGGTGTGCACATTGGTTTTAAGGCATTCCTGTGAAAACAGTTAATGTTAAAAATTATGTTGAGATGCAATTTGATAGATTGATTCAGACTATAGGGACTTTGAGAGTCTTTGTAGTCTACCCATTTTCTTGAAGAAGCGTCAACACTGAGTTCAGACCGGATTGCTCACAGCTTTGACCGCTCAGGTCCTGAGAAGTCCCAAAGGACAGAGATTCTGCAGCTTCCTTGAGCAGCCTGATTGAGTTGATCCTCTTGGTCCAGTGCCTAACTGTCCTCCTAGAGAGGCTTGTTTCCTCTTTCATTCAGTTGGAATTCATGAGTTCCCTACTCAGCCAAGCCAGGCTTCTGGTAGATCTGCTCATTTGCCAGACCATAGGGATTGATTGATCTTGTGTGTGGAGGAAATTGTCCTTAAAGATCTGCAAACTTTCTTGCCCTATTTTGCCCTTAGCTCACTACAGGATACCTGAATTAAAGTCGGCACTCCTTAAATTCAGTTTGTACTCTGCTACTTGCCTTCCTCACACCTGCTAAGATCTTGAACTCCACTACTTCGTGGTCATAACAGCCAAGGCCCCATTGATTATGACATCACCAACCATTTCTTCCTTGTCTGTTAGCATATCCAGGAAAGCATGGTTATCCCATTGAAATCTGTGTTAAGAAGTTGTCCCTGACACTCTCCAGAAGCCTCCTGGATTGTTTCCATCCTTTCATATTGTTCTTCTACAGATGTCAAGGGACTTAAAGTCTCTCATAATAAGTAAAGGTGTGTTACCTGGAGATGTTCTCATGTTTCTTAAATAAGGTTTCATCCACTTCATACTCACCAGGTGGACAGTAACAAACTCCCAACACGAGTTGTCAAACAGACTGCTATAGAAGAGCTCCATATATTTGAGCATGTCCTTCATGTTCAAGGCAACCCACCTTCCTCCTTCACTGCATTTTTCCTGTAGAGTCTGTACCTGTTCATCATAGCATCCCAGTCCTGCGAGTTGCTCTGCCATGTCTCAGTTGTGCCAATGAGGCTGCAACTCTGTGTCCATTTTTGAAGCTCTAGCTCCTCCTGGTTCCCAGCATACTTGCATTTCTATACAGCATTTTGAAACTCTTTTGTCTTTGGAAGAGCTCTTTATCTCCCTTCACCCTGCCCATGTATTTACCAGATGCATATTCCATGTGCCTTTGAGCTGTAGCTGATAGCTATTATCATCCCTTGTACTTTGTTCAAGGCCCTTTCAAACAAATTCAGGTGAAATGAAAGTTGTCAGCAATGGCAGTCATATTTTTTTGCATTCTCAGACTATATTTTCCTCATGATAAAGTATGACTAAGTGGGCCAATATAGCAGTTTTGGACTAATTCACTAACAACTCTACATGAAAGAGCTAAACTTATTGTGGGAATTCTAGATGTCCATTATATTCTACTGGGAAAAAAAAAGGCTAGTCTAATGAAATGTGAAAATCGTTTTAGAACACAATTTTGAAAAGCTAAAGCTTTTCAGGACTTGATCACTCTTGAATAATATCTTTGATTACATCTGAATGAAAATTCTATAGACTAGTACAATAAAAATTAAGTTATTAAATTGTTGTTAAAACCTGAGTTTCATTCATAGCATCATGATGGTTTGAGATACTGTAGTTTGAACTCAATTTTCATTTTACTCTTAAATTTGCTTAGTGAAAAACTGACTCATTTTTTAAGAACTTCACAACAAGAGAAATACTTGCTTTCCAGCTTGTTTACTATTAATTAATTATATAGTCAGTAGCTTATGCTCTGCTCTGCTCAGTTGCCACACTGTTCAAAGCTTTGCAGAGATATTGGAGTAGAGAATATTTGAATATTTTTTATTATATAATGATCGTAAAAGTGCCCTGATTTATATCTTATTTTATAGATATAAAATCTATGTATTTGTGGCTTTAGTAATTGTGGAGTGATCAACAGGTCTGCTGAGTACAGTAAGATTTGTGGCCTTTCTGACATTGTCTCAGACATGACTAAGTGATTATGACCAGATTATTTTTTTTAAGGACGGAGAAAGTGACAGAAATACTAACAAGAAGAAAAGAAAATGTTCTGCACTTACCAGTATGTGTTTAAGATTAGTAATAAAGAAATTTATTTAACATCAACTTACTGGTAAATTATTATTTATAATTTTCTATTCAGTTATTCTCTCCAGTGCACTAGAATTCAAAAAGAAAACTTTTAGTTCTGTTTAATTTAATTTCAGATTTCACTAATACAATAATTATAGCCTTCAAAGTTTCTGTCTGTTTCTAGGAAATCACTGTAGTTTTTTGTTACTAGATTATTTAGCATTCTGTGACTCTTATGTTGTCTGAAAGTTCTTGGTAATAGGATATATTTTTATAACATCATGACCAATATAACTTTGTCACTCTTTTTGTACTTTTTTTTTCAGCTGAAAGATGGTTTTGAATTAAGCATTAAGTAATATTTCATTCCATTTTTTTATTTCCCTTTTTGAAAAAGTAGTAGTAGTAGTAGTAGTAGTAATTATTTAATGCAATAAAAAGAGTTTTCAGTATCATTTCTATTACATATTGGTCAAAAAACTTTGTAATGTGGTTTGCCCAGATGGAACAGCAAGAAAGCAGCTTTCAGTAGTTTTCGCAGGAACAATGCCATTTCCTGCCAATCACAGTATTTTACCCTCTAGAAGTTTATATTGTCTTTAGGCATGTTAGGCTTCAGTCAAGATGTACTTGCAGATAGGAATATTTTACTAATATATCTGTGCCTTCTGTTACTATTTTAGCTTTTGTGCTTCACATTTTCACAATGCAAACTGCCATCAATAAACAGTGCTAAGACAATCACAGTTATTTCATCATTCCAGGAAACTGAATTCTAAGAAAAATCTAATAATCGGCAATATGCACAGTAATTCTGAACTGTGAGGACTTGTAAAAGTAGCAGGGGATCTAAGGCTGTAATAGATTTTAGAGGGTGTACTGTAATCCTGAGATTGCAGAGTTGCTTTCTCATGCAAACACACTCTGCAACCTTGGCATGTATTGGAAATTTTCTGAATACAACACATTTATTTAAGCTGTTCACAGGGATTATTGTATATCCTTAAGCTTGAATGTTATCCTATCGATTTACTATGTTAGTTTTCCTCTTAAACAAAAATCAAACAGAAATAAATCAAGGGTGTCACCCCCTCCCCTTTTTCCTTTTAGCAATAGACTTTTTTTTTCTAATCTATATTAGACTATTTTTAAACTGTGGGATTTGTAAATGTAGCTTTTCTGGAGGTTATAATATTCAACAGTACAATAAACCTTTGAGATGCACAGAGGGTTTTTGTGTGTGGAAATTAAATATTAATGCCAGAGTAAAATATTTAGACTGATGTATCTGGAAGACACTATTTTTTTTTAATAGATTTTTGTAACTGCTTAATTTTCAGACACTTAAAATCATACAGTTTAGAAAACTTCATACAAAACAATCTATGGCATAGTTATATGGTAACAAGGGCTCATAAATTACATATATGTAAAGAAACCAAATTTCAGAAAAGAAATAAAATAGTTTTACAGAACATAAACCTTCATATTCTGTAGTCAGAGTGACTGTGAGTTTACATGTGTTGCTGCTTTGACCTAGAATGAGTCCTGAGACTGTAATGCCACCATTTAACAACCTGAACAAATACATGTCTCAACATGCAATAATAACAATAAATGTGACAGATTTATTGTTATTTATTATACAGTGTTTTTCCCAATCTCATCTTACTATAGAAGATAGATGCATATTTCACTTTTAAGCACTGAAATGTAACCACCTCAAAGAAAGAAGGCAGAAATTATTTATCTGTATGTCAAAGTAATATTCACTACTTTTAAAAGCATGAGGCCAAAACCCAATATTTTGTGTTTCATAGGTGATTGTAATGATTCAGGCTTACCTTGAAAATATTCAATATCTTTACGCAGAAGAGAAGACTTCATAGTTTGGGATAAGTAGTTTATAATTTGAAATATCCCATAACTGACAGAAAGAAAAGTTATTTGTAAGAGATTTTGGGGTTTTGTGCATGACTGAGGGGCAAAGTAAATGGAAAAGTAAAAGAATGTAAAGAAACCAAAATAGCATGCCTAAATATAGAAAGTCCATCCACATGTTGAACCAGAGTTTATGAAATCTAAGATTCCTAAATGAAAAGAGGGTAAATGCCTCTGCTTCCCCAAATTATTAAATTAGATCCAAAATAGGAAATCTGGAAGTGCATCCATGAATTGTTTAGACTACTATGAAGAAGCAAAATCCAAAAGTATATAGCAATCTATACATTAATTTTAAGGGAACACTTACCACTGAATTAATCTGTTAGAAAAGATGTTTTGCCAGAGCCTTTCATAGTAAGAAGAGAAATTGAGATGGTTTAAATAATTTAAATTCAACCTGCCTGTAATACATGAGGTTATGTCACCAGAGTTTATCAGGATACAAGGAGAACACAGTAGTGTGATCATCACTGTGAAATGAGAGGTAAAACAAGAGAAAGGACACCGTCACCATATATTATGATCTGGTGAACTGAAGTAGGAAGCATTATCTTTCAGTACTCTATATTATCCTTAGTAGCCTTGTCTATAAAAAGACATCAATCATAATCATTAAAAATGCTGACTAGCATTTGTGTGAGCAAGAGATCACATGTTGGAAAACAAACAAACCATTTGTACTCCTACTAAGATGTTTATATGAATATTATGGAATAAAAGCAAAGTAATATGGCTTCCTTGAAGGTAGTAGTAGCTAAATACAAGTCTTCTAAGGAATCAGTTCAGTTCAAATTTATTATGAATAGTTCATAGATGCAGTTCATTTGGGCTTCTGTGAAATACAAGATGTTTTATGGGTTTTCACACAGATAAATGAAATGATTTGGGGGTGATGAGGAAAGTACTGTTAAAACCACTGCTGATGAATTTTTGCTGTTAGTTTGGTAGCATTTGGAAAAAGCAGTAAGTTACATGATTCTGGAGCCAAATAAACTTTTCTGTGCCAAACCAGCTTCACATTAAAAGCAACATTCTTTACAGAAAAGCTATGACAAAACCAACTCTTAAATATTTCGGTTTTCAATGAATTTTTACAATACAAGTGGAGTTGGTGGCATGTTGGCAGTCTTTCTGCAAACTATGCCTGAAGAGAATAAAAATTAAATGAGTCAATATTATGACTCTATAACACACAAGAGTATTCTGAACATCCAGTCTATGCTGTGACAGTTAATAATTTTCTCTACAGTTAAAATAACATACCTTCTATTGTAACCAATATAGACCATTTTCATGTTGAATAATGCAGTTGCATTCCAAAAGTTAATTTCTTAATGACAAAAGTTTTCCAATTTAATAATATTAATAATTTATCCAATATATTAGACATTATTGCAGGCTTGAAAATATTTTTTTACAGTTTTGGGGTATATTTTTATTATGTACATTTGCTACAGGATGTATAATTTTAAAACATTCTTTTTAATATAAATTTCAAGGTTTTTAATGAATTTTTTTCTTGTATTTTTATTGTGGCTACAGTACTTTCAGCAAAACAGTTAAAAGTAGCATTGACTGGATGTTTGAGCTTTCAAAAGTTTTCTCTGTTTTCATTATGTCAAAGTGGTTTCCATTTCACAGGACTTGACTTCCTCTCTCCATGTGTGAAAATTTTAAATCAACCATTTTGTCAGAAATACTCTAGCTATAAATAAAAATAAAAATATGTCCAGGGCAAGCACACATGACCCAGAGATCGTTATTTAGCTTGGCAAACTTACTTTTTTTTCAGTCATACATTGCTGAAAAGAACTTAAAAATAGAAGGCAATAAACTTAATGCTAAGAAATCCATATTGTATGGAAAATACTGTTGAATTATTTTCTAGTATCAATCTCTTTAATCACACAGTATATAATCTTCTTTCCTATTTCCAGAAATTGCTACAAATAGATGTTATATTCCAGTTGAAAGCTTAATAAGAATATTGCTTTCTCTCTTAATTTAGTTCTGAATTTTTTATTTATTTTTTTTTCTTCCCTGTGTACTATTTCCCCAGCCTAGAATCAGAATAATTCAGGTTGGAAGGTTCCTCTGGAGGTCAGCCTGTCTAACTTCCTGCTTATAGCAGGGCCGACCTCAAAGTTGTATATAATATCAAACTTAGATCATGCTGCTTGTGGTCATATCCACCCAAGTTTTGAATATACAAAGTATTTTTAGTAGAATTTTCTTCTTTATTTTCCAAGGATTATTTTTGCTTTAATATTTCTTATTGTTTATTATATTTTTTTCCTGAAAACTCCTTGTGGGTTTTTTGATAGATATTTCTTATGACAACCAAGCCGGCATGGAGGTATAAATCTTGATTTTGTTGTGTATAGTGAAATCTCCTTAGAAGAAGTTTTAATTAGATTTCCTTTGGTGCATATAAGTCAAACAAAAAATTCAGAAGTAATGAGCTCCAGTTACTGCAATTGTGGTCAATTGTTATATAAAAGTGAGAATTATGTCTTTGCTTTAGAATGTTGGACAGTATCATTTTGCAGGCATCTGAAATAGCCTTAACTTAGTGTTGATAATTTCATAGAAAATACATTTACCAATGTATATATTGTTTCATTCCATGAACATCTAATAAAATATTGAGAACTAACAAAAATAATGAATCTGCTGAATATCAGCTGTGTTTTAAAGCAGCAGATATGCTAATTTAAAATCAAAATAAAAAATGAAAAGAGTTTAGTTTTGCCTTCCTATTTTTCTAAAGCATATCAATTGAGCAGCATGTGGTTTCATGCCAAATATAGGTCTTAATTTAGTTCAGTTGTCACCATAAGTTTTTATTTTAGGTATTTATTTAATGGAGAAGGTACAAAAAAGATTTCAGTATTTTTACTTTGTTTCCCAATAAGTATCACTGACCTCTTAAAATATGATCTATTTTTACCTAATTATCTTTTGCATTTTGTATTCCTGGTTACAGTGATACATGTTGTCTCCTACACTTAGATTTATCAGTTAAAAAAATCTGTCAGAAAAACACTTGTTACCCAGGAAGAAGGACAAAGAATTTAAAATTGCATATTCATGTCTTTGTTTTGTCATGACTAGGTTGCCATAATACTTGAATTTCTGAGACTCTAGCATATTTTGCTGCTAAGATGTCTTTTATTCAAAATACAGAAAGCTAATGGCCTTGCACTTTCACTGAGGTGTCTGAACATGCGTTTCCATTAAAACCCAAAACTATCTGCTGATTTCTTGTAGCTTTAGGATAACTTCTAATGATTTTTTTTAACATGTTTTTTTTAACATATATGTATTCTAATGTATGTGACTGTTTTGATTTAACCCAGCTGACAGCTAAACTTGACTGGAATCTGGTCATACTATGAAGCTGGCCCAGGTGTGGGCAGGATTTTGACCAGAGCGTATCTGATGGGCCATTCCAACATATATTACTTCGAGATTGTATTAAACTTCCCTTGGAGATTTTCAGAACTTCCTAGAGTTTCCATCTCAAGTACTGACCAGAGGTGGTTTCTATGTATCTTGTTATCTACAAGACAGTTCTGTTTCTGTCTGATTTTCTCTTGCAAATTCTTAGCTTCCACGGTTTCTTGAAACAAGGCATTCAGCATCTTAAGTGTACGTTATGTGAAGGACCTCATTATGTTTCATTTTAAGCCTGTTCCTTCATAGCTTCTTTTGATGCCTATAGTTCCTGTTTTGGGAGAAGCAGTAAAGGTTAATAATTACCTTTCTGCCCCATATTGCACAATTTTCTATGACTTGTTCATACCCTACTGACAGGTTTCTCTCTCCAATCATGAAGAGTCCTGTTTGTTCCTATACCTTTGATCATCCTTACTGTCCTTTGTTGAACCTTTTCTAGTTCTAATATATCCTCTTTGACAAAAAGGGAATGTGAAGTCACATAACATTTGATAAGCGGTTCAGACTATGGAGCTAAAAAGTAAGATAGTGTTCTTTGGGTGGCTCTCTCTTCCTTGTTCTAAAAAATGATCTGCCTTAGTCAGTATTGCGCTGATATACTATTTTGTATTATAGCTCCTGGATCGTGTTCCTGGGCAGTAATGGTCAGGTCAGAGAGAAATATTTTTACATTTAAAAGTAGGACTGCATTTTTTTCATATGCATCATACTGAAGAACAAAATGGTATAATGATATGAATGAAGGCCAAGATCTGAGTTACACAAAGACAGATGGAGCAGTTTGAAAACCATGTTGATGAAAACTGACTAAACCCAAAGAAAGCTACACCTGTCGATGTAGAGAAAGTTTAATATTAAACAGTTGTGATATTTTCAGTTTCCCCATGTTTCTCAGAGTAAATTCTCAGGTTAAAAACTTTGTTTTGCTTTCTTGCTTACTGATTTGAAATACAACTTCAACTTAGGCATGTGGAAGTGATTTCTGTACAATTTCTACAATATTTATTTTTTAAAAAAAAGGTTTTGAGGTTTCTTTGAAAAGCAATATATTCTGTTTAAATACCACTTGTTCTTCATTTAGTTTTTCTCTATTAAGATCTAGCATTTTGTAAGTTGTATTTCTGTTCTAATTTAATACATATATAGTCCTCTGACAGAAACATGGGAAAGTTTCTAATATAATTTTCAGAGCTCTTTTTTACTATTATTTATCAGTTAAGAATTCTTCTCTGGGATTTACATTTGTGAGTACAAAAGCACTGTTCTTGCTGTTTGTCAGCTGTGATTGAAAAAGATTTTGAATAAATTATTATATTGGAAATAATGGAGTGTTACAGTGTATAAGTTTTAAGCAATAAAATAAATCATATTTTTAAATTGAGTGCCAAACAAAAGTACAAAGATTCGTAGTTCTGAACAGGAGCATGAAATACCTTAAAACAGAAATAAAATCATGTTCAAAATTAAAAGGAAACTTGAAGCTAAAAGCACTAAGACACTATTTGTAACATGAAAATAAAAAAGTTTACTATTTTCTGAGCCACATACAAATATACCATACTTTGTATCACAGCCTTCTGAACTAATCAAATAACGCAACCTAAAGAAATTTTCTTTAGGTTTCTGCAAACAGATTGAAGTGTAGAACTGTCCCCCTTTTTAAACTTATGTTAAAATATTTTCTGAAAAAGGGGTGTTGTGGTATATGTTTTGGCCCTGTATTTTTTTCTCTTTAAAATACAGAAGGGAAATCCCTGCCCTTATAGGACTGGTATATGAGAATTTAACTAGGCATAAATATTGAGAATAAGGAAGACTAACAAGAGAGTCCCTTTGAATCAAAGATAAATGAGAAAAGTCATTTTATTTCAATCTTTAATCCTCACCATTTCATCATTCCTGATGAAAAGCATGAGAAGATGTCCCAGCCATTCTTACTGTCAAATGCTTCTGTAAGTATGTGCAGCAATTACAGCAAATTTCACCAAAATTCTTTGGGAAGGAATATTCAGGCAATCAAACAAACTGCAATTTGAGGGTTTTTTGGGGGGGGGGTGTTCACAAAAAACTTTGTAAATTTTGCTTCACTTGGCAAATATTTGTAGAATCGTGTAGTAGTTCTGATGGTGTCCAGTACATTTTTATTGCTGCAATATTCCTAGAGAAGTGAAATTTTCATAGTTTCTTTTAGCACTTCTCCTCCTAAATAACCAAGAGGTTTATCTATGTAACAGTAGCTTGAAAACCAAGTCCTGATGATTTTTGAGAAAAACTTTCAGCATTTGTTTTCCTACAATCATGTTTGAAAATTTTCTTGGGAAGCCTAACACCTATATTTGAAAATTCCAGAGAATTATTCTTTTTTTCTAGTTCTTTTTTTCTAGTTCTAGTTTAGTCATCCCCAGCTTTCTAAAGAGATGTTTGAAAGTCTGGGAATGGCAGTAAATGTGAGCAAAATACCTGTCATTTGAGATGATTTTCCGAGCAATAATCTTTTCTCCATTAATGACAAAATATTTGATTTGCAATTTAGCCTGATATTCTTAAACATTTTTTCATGTGAAAAGTCCAGCATTATTTTGAGTTGGATCTTTGGACACTGTGATGTATTTCATAACAAATGTAACTGTTGTAGTGATGATGTGGTTATACGCTTCATTATTTGTGCTTTTATTCTCTGAAATTTGGTAAGGAATGGGTGGCAGGGGGTGGTGTGGTTGTGTGTGAAAAGTTGCTCCAGCTTAACTAGGAGGAAATGTTTATACACAGCATAAATATGTTTTACTATGTGTATGTTATATGTCTGTTTTCTGTCTGAACTGCAAAGGATTTTCGGTAGTTTAATACTTTCTGGTAAAATTCAGAAGCCATTATGAGTCAAGGTTCAGATGCCTTTAGTTGCAGCCGAAAAGACCATCTAATATAGGAAAACAGTGGTATATCTTCATAATGTCGAAACAAGTCATTTAGGGGTTTACAATGAATCATTGTTAAATTTAAGAATAATTTTACTGGGAACCCTTGTTAGTTACTAGGAAATGCAAAGCAGTTGGGAAAGGAGATCTCAGTATTTGAAACAAGTAATGAGAGTAAAGCATAAGGAATTGGCCTACACTTGGAGATATAAAACATTTCAAGCAGCAAAATATGCATGTATAAAAGTAGGTACAAATGTACAAGGTTACTTGACAATTTTCATGTGACTGGAAGTCTAGTCAGAAGTAACATCCAATTAGTGCTTTATAAAAGGAATGCATCTTCGGTTATGTTAGTAATAAGCAATGCCTTGAAGTGCAGTGAAAAGAACAGATTTTATTGTGCTGAATGCTGATACATCAAAGACTATATACAGGTAGGTCACCTTGACATTTATATTCTTTTTTTTTTTTTTTTTTCTAAATGAAGATTTGGATTTTATGCCAAATGACTATAACTGTATAAACAGAGGTAATTTAGAATGAGTTGGGGAGGGCATGATTACCAGGGACTATACAGCATCCAGGGCATCAGAGAATATAAGTATCCAAAATAAAAGAACTGATTTTTAGTAAACATTAACTCAGGAACACCTGTATGTACAGCTTAACTTTGATCCATTCACTACCGTTAGAGTGAAGCAATTTCCATTGCATTCTCCTAAAACATTGTCTGGTATGTGTGCAGTAATACATCTTAGAAATAATTTTTATAACAAATGTAGTGTTTGTGGTAAGACTGTTCACTGAACAGGCAGATTAAATGTTTTTCCACTGATTTTGTTTTCAAATTAAATTTGAGATGCAGGCAAAGTAGAGCAATTTGAAATTCACTGTTCCCCAGTCAGCAATAAAGAAAACAACACAAACTAAAATTAACTTGATGATGGGACTTAATCTCAAGCATAAACAGTTGCAATCTGAATGGGATCTGTGTTTCAGTCAGTTTGGCCTCACATAGCTTTCTTACCATCCATAGTTACTTTGGAGACTTTTAAAGAGTATTTTCAACAAGAATGTCTGAAATCTTAAGTATTGGAGTTCAAAGGAGCACAGTGTCAGTTAGCACTGAGTCTCAGCAAGTGAGACTTTGTTATCCAACATCATTCCACATCACCATTATAGGAATGTGTTGCATGCAATTAATTGGCAAGTTTTCAATTAATTTGGGTTTGTGTATGGCATGGAAAAGTTACATTTCAGTCAAAAGAAGGTCAGCTTCTCTAAAGCTGCTGTAAGAAGACAATGATTAATGTGTGAGGACGATGAAGGAACACTCTTTACTTTAACCGAGATATGTCAAAGTATGTGTGATAACTCCTATGATTCATATTACATTTTAAATGTAAATGACTTATAGGAAATCCATATGATTTTTGTAATTTAATTATCAAAAATATGTTTTTTGGTTTTGTGTGCCTCTGCACAATGAGTTGAAACTCTGTGTCTATGATGACGTGGAATGGAATATTTTTCAGTGTCAGGTTGTGAGCTGTTTATGGCATAAACCAGGGACAGATCAATTCCTAACCTTTTATCTCATCTTACTTTCCTATTTGTAGGATGAAAATTTCTTTCCATGTGCTTTCCAGGAGTAGTTGCTAGAGTCTTTTTAAGCAGAATGTGGAATCCTGAATACAAGGGAAGTAGGAAGTAAACATTTCATAGGAAATTACCATAAATTAATCTATGATTATGCTGACAAATATGGGGATAAATAGCACTAGAATTACTTTTAGAGGTTTCTTAATACAATTTACCTAAGTAGGATTAATAGTAAAACACAAGCTTAGAACTTGTGATATTTTACTGGTAGATGTGAAGAATCAGACAAGCAATCTATGTCTGTTAGCTTCAAAAAGAAGTCAGAGATACATATTTGCATCTTAACTGTATAATCTTTATTGTTTAACTGAAGAAGTGTGCAGATTGGTTTATTTCCAATTCATCCATTTATTTAATCTGATTCTCTCAAAGTATAGTCATTAGTAACTCTGCCTGATTAAAAAAATTATGAAATTGCATTTTCTTTACAGAAATTAGCCCAGTATTAGTATAGCACAGGGAAAAGAAAAAAAGAAAAAAAGAAAAAAAGAAAAAAAGAAAAAAAGAAAAAAAGAAAAAAAGAAAAAAAGAAAAAAAGAAAAAAAAAAAAAGCTGCCTCAGCTGTACTGAATTTTAAAGAGAAACTAGTTTACCATAGTTTGTTAGAATACAATATTCTTTCTGTGGATTGTTGCAGAAAGACTCAATAAAAATAAGATCTCTATTTTAATTTTGTCTCCATTAAGGGAAAATTGAAGCAAGATTTACTTCTTACATGAATTCTAGATAGGTACTTTTAGAAGTAGTACTATTAAGTAATGATAGCAAGCATGACAGCAATTAGGTGTAGCCTTTTTGCTTTTGGGGAGGCAAGGAGGGACTATATATAAACCATAGGTATAGACCCCACTTCAAATACATGTGATAAAGTACTACAAAGTTTGCAGTAACACTACATCTGGCAGTGTTGAGTGGCATGCTGAAATACTTTTCTGAAGCAATGGAATCACCTGCTTCCTCCTCAACACTTCTCTCATTACAACATCATACCAATGCACGCATGCATATATGTACACACACACACACACATATTTATCTCAATTGCTGTTTTATTTGTTTTGTTGCTTTTACACTTAATGTGTGTATAATCAGCATGGATCTTTTAAGTATGGGTTGAGCCCAGAGTAGCAACCACAAAACTTGACATCAGAGGTCATAAACCAAGTGCTATCACCTCACTGTTTTGGTATCCAGATGTACTCTGACTTAGTGCTGTGATATTCATTTCTATTTCATTTAGTTTTAATTTTACTTCACTTACTACAGTGATAGAGTAAAATATAATACTTTTACAGATGATTGCTGAGCAACAATTGCAAAAGATGACTTTTTGGGTTGAAATTATCATTTAGCCTGAATCTTGGGAATGTTTCCATTTGCTCTGAGATCATTATGTCAGTGAGCTTCAACAAAGGAGCAGAGAGCTTCTCACAGGCAACAAGTTGCCAGGCTACAGTCTTAGTTATTGCTCAAGTATTTGCAGCATTTAGTTTGTAGTACTGGCACTAAGGCAACTAGCTTATAACAAATTTCTGTTGACACTTCTAGATGGAAGAAGCTGAGTAGTTGCATTTGTCCTTAGTCTCTCAGCACTATTCCAGAACTGTCTTTAGATTTTATACAGAGCTCCCTTTAAATACTAAGGTTAACTGTCATCTATAAGGTTTTTTTCACTATACCTAAGCTGAACTTTCACTGTTCTGTCCTCTTTTGTAATACTAAAGCCAGCCTTGCTTTGCATTCTTTTTTGACCATGGAAGAATCCACACATGTTATTTGTATGAAATTGCTGAAAAAGCCTTAAGATGTTTGTGTGAATGTATTTTAGCGAGTTATAAATTTACTGTCTCTCTCTTACAGTTCCAAACTTGGTTCGTAAGAATATTTTTATTATCAGCCTTGTGCAGACTGGCCTGTTACAAATTCACTAATCTTATATTTTGGGTGAACAATCTCCAGGCATGTAACAGCAATGATTTTGATCGACTGTTTCTTACTGCAGTTTATGATTACTTGCATAAGAGTCACTCTCAATAGAATTAAATACTTCATCTACTCATTCTTCCTCAGTTGTTCCCTGAGTTGCAATAACACCACAGCTGACAGCAAAATTAATATCTTTCCTTGTCAACAGAGATGCCTCTTTCCTTGTGCTTTCTCTTCCAAAGTTCACACAACCTGTTTTCCATTTTACATTGTTTTTTTATTTGTGCAATTTACTTTGTCATCACCCCAGAGTTCTCAAGATCCTCTTTTCTGGCACAAGGAGAACAGCTATTACTTTGCCCTTTAAGCATGAATTCTCTCCTTTTATTGTCAAACAAGTTGTACTGTTTGATTCTGGAAACCATACTAGTAATTAGCTCCACAATTTCCCTCCACTGATATCAACATCAGACCAAATGGAGAGTAATACAATAAATATAATGTTCTAGGAAATAATATTATTTTTTTAATTAATCACTTTCTATTGGAATTTCTAGAAGATGTCTAGTAATAATAGTGTTGTCATGCTTTAATGGCAGTCCTAAGATAATATCAAAAGTATTTTCCACCTCTTCTTCAATATTTGCTAAATTAAGTTTTCCCTTCCAAGAACTTTGGTATTTACTATAGAAATAAGTGCGAGGCCTTTCCAGACTTACTGACATGATTTCTGTGTACAGGATTCACGAATGGTGTAATTTGAGGGAACAAACCAGCCTTTAATACTTCTATTAATTTTATGAAAAAGGATGAGAAAGTAAAATTGCATTTTTTCAGGCATATACCTGAGCAAATTTACTATAAATTCTGAAAACTAATAAAAATCATCAGATTAAGGTTACAATTATGATTAAATCAATAAGATTTTTAAAATTATCTAAGAGTCTTATTAATAAAACAGATAATCGTAATGTATTTAAGAGGTTGCCCTGGGTGGGGAAGTGGCAATTTTCTGTTGAGACTATTCAAGGGGGAGACAGCTTGCTTTCAGTTTAAGACCCCTGCTATTGTTTTAGTCAGGCAAGCTTTAAGACCTTTCTGGTGAAGCATATAGTTAATCCACAGGATGCAACTGCTCCTACAGTGTAAGTGTCCATTATTCCTTAGATATGTCCTGGAGGAGACAGCCCAAAGTGTGGATGTTCTCTAGAAGTATTGCTGTAAAAGTGTTCGAGTCACTCCACTTTAGTTTTACTTTTGACAATATTTACTCATATCAGTCTTTCTTTTGTCCTTGTGCACACAACAGTGGAGACATTTGTCAGTAATTGAATGTCCTAATAATGCTTCAGACATGCACAACAGAAAAGTTTAAAGGAAATATTTCATATCGAATGGTCTGGGAACTAACTCAATGACTCCACTATTAAGTCAATGTTGTTTATAGATACAACACTGTGAAAGGTATTTCACTCACAAGCATGTGCACATCCCTGCAAACATACTTATGACAAATCAGGTAGGATGTTTCCTCCATAGACCAAAAGTAGTGATTAAAAGGCAACATATCACATGATATGCACACAAAGATATTTAAATCACAGGGCTACTGGTATCTGGAACCAGAGAAACCCACCCAGATGAGTCAACAAAAAAAAGCTCTCACAAGGATGGCATCCACACTGAAGGGGATTAATGGCTTCAAGGGGTGTAGGGCTTTGGATTGCAGGTGAGAGTGAAGAGAATTTTGGGATTGTGATGGGTGTTTTAAGGGGATTGTGGGAATGTATGAGACTTATTATGGGATGTTTTAGGAAAGGACCAAAACCAAAGAAAGGAAAGAATCAAGGAAAGGGGACAAAGGGGCTGGTTGAGTGTAAACAAGTTGCTGATCAGCACACTTACCTGACTGAGCCCTATGCTTGATCACAGCAGTCTATTGTACAGTCTTATTAAATGCAATGTCTATCTTTTGTGTGGGTGTCTTCTCTATTCTGTGTATATATGTGAAGGGTAGTGAAATTCCAGTCTGACTACCTCGTGGGTAGGATACCAGCCACAAGAGTGTGACCACAAACTTCAGGCACTTATAAATCCAGGTCCCAAAACCTGGAAGGAACTGGGATCTGAGAGCTGGTTGCTGTATAAACTGGTCCAAGACAAGCTACCAGGAAACCCCATGGTGTGTGTACATTTATTCTACTAATGGCCTTCAATCTCAATCAGACAAAGAACAGGATTGTACTCTCTGTGCTTCATGTTTACATGAGTGTTGGTTGGATGTGTGCTAGAAAAGGTTCTGCTGTCTGTTTACATCTGGGTGGCCAGCCACGTGGACATGTGTGTGCACATGTGTGTGCCCATCACTATGCCCATCAGGAATGCGTACTCAGCGTCACTACTGGCAAGGACTGGGGATGCAAAATCACCACTCCTGGCTACCTCTGACAGTATTGGGTCTTTCTAGGGTTCCCAGAAGAATGAAAGGGAGCTTTGGATGGTGTTGATAATACAAGTGAGATGAAAGAACTGTTTCTCTTCCATGTGTACTTTTCTTATAATGGTTTGCTTCTTAAAGGAAAGCTTATCTGACTTTGGAGCCCATTACATGGACTCAAAATGCCTGTGTAGTTTCTATGGCTCAATCCCATGGCAGTGGGCAGTGTTTACCCCTTAAATTACTGTAAAAAAATCTTGATCTACTACTGTTCGGAGAACAGAGAAGTAAACTATACTCCAAAGATTTTCCAAAAATACAAGACAGATGATGGGTGTAGGCTTGTAAGAACTAAAATCTTGACCAAGTTAATGATTTAAAATCATAAAAATGTTTTCTAAAAACATCTAATCAGTCGTTCAGTACCTCCTGTCCACCCACTCATTCATTCTTCCAGTAGCAATTATTTGTTTTCAGTATTTCTTAAACTCTGTAATAATGCCAGAATAAAGACTGTGAGATTCATATAAGAAGTATCACAGTTGTTAATGAAAATATACTGATGTAGAAAACATAAAAGAAGAAAAGAAATAAATGAAATTACATGATACTCATTTTCTTTCAATCTATGAAATGACCACCTACATGAATTATCCTAGCAAGTATTTAGTCAGTGGCTTAAGAACACCTTTACATAAGCACATGACAAACCCAGTTCAGCCTGGAGGAATTTACAAATTTAATATGAACTTATATTGCAAGTTTTCTATACTAATGATAAAATTAGACCAGAATATGCTGCAGTGAAAGAGGCATAAAGGACTCTGATAGGCAGCTGACTGGTGAATATCCAAAAGAGATAAGAAAAAAACAAAACAAAAAAAAACCCCACTCCCACCCCCTCCAGAAAAATCTCTACCCTGTAAAGTACACAGTTTTAAACTTCTGGCAAATGACAGCTAAATAGCTGAGCTTTTTTTTTTTTTTTTTTTAAGCCTTAGTCTCACAATGAAAACCACTTGGAGCTAAAATTACTTTAGGATGGTTACACTTTCTTCCATTTTGTCAGGCAATTCTAGAACTGGATTACTCATTTCCAGAGTGTAACAGAGGGTTAACTCCTCTCTGTCAAAAAGTGTTTTATGGTTAAGTTTTCTTTGTAGGAATATATGTTTCTATACTGAGAAAAAATATAACTTACATATAAAATTAATATTCTCAGTATTGAAAAAAAAAAATCCTGATAGTGGAACACATAACTGGAAGCTGCTGGCAAAAGTTACAGGAAATCATTTCATGTGGACGAGGGAATTATTTTTTTCTGTCAAGATAAGAATATTTCAAGATAAGAATATTTCATTCAGTCTGTTGTACAATGTTGTGTTGACATAACTGGTCATCCTAATACACATTTGTACATTTTAACTTAGTAATTGACAAAGACCAGTATTTTCCATAGAAGAGAAGGTGTTTTTACAAATTTTATCAAGAAACAGTGAAAATGTTATGGATGTGGAGACATATCAATAGCATTTTCCTTTTCTGAAGCAAGGAAGCTCTAACATGGGAATTCTGCTTGCTTTTTTGTTCTGCCTTGGGTTACTCTTCAATATATAACCACCACATATTGCTCATATAAAACACATAAACCCAAAATATAATTATTCAATCCAACATCATTATCATTATCAATAACTTCTTGTGATTAGCTACTCTTCTAATGCACTGCCTTGTCATTGTACTATATCGGCTTTGCCACTCTTGATCACTAGACTTTGACTCCATTATCCACATACATTTCAAATTCATAATTTGTGTTGTCGAATCTACAAGGATTCAACAATTGTTTGTAAATGTCTTGTTGCTTATGTATACATTTACCTCACTGCACTAAGCTGTCTTTCAAGTTTGCACCATTTTTGTTTCCCCAATAGAGAACAGCTGGTGGGAATGATTAGATATTCCTCATCCCACCATCCAGTGTACTGCCCTGACTAAGGCTAACCTCTAATACCTGGAAGGTGTGATCCAGGGGAGGAAATAATATAATAAAATGAAAGCCAGCCCCTTCTATTTCCCAAATCCAGAATACTTAGTTATGTGCATGTGGTGAGGAAGTAAGGGTGGAAGGGAAGGGTATAAAACTCCCATTGTATTCAGAGCACTTCCAAAGCTCAATGACAGGAGATCTGAACATGGCTGTGTGGACATTTGTTCACTCCATGACCATGTTGACAACAGAAATGGCAATCCTGCCCTTCCAGGCTCTTGAAGAGAATTTTAAAAAGGGATGAATAGAATGCAAGGATAAAAGGACAAGCATCCAATTTGTGTCTTACTGTGCTTTAGCCTGAGCTTTATCCCAAAAGCTTGTTTAAAGTCTTAGCTGAGGTTTTTTATTTTTTGGTTTTTGGGTTTTTTTGACTAGTCAATATAATCTTGAAGACTTTGAGTGATGGTGATTGCATAGTCTCTTCTGATGAGCTCTTTGAATGCTTGTTTAAATATTGAGCTTATGAAATAATTTGAATAAATTCTAATAAGTGGAGCTACCAAAGCTTGGGTATTTTCTCTTTCTTTAGAAAGAGTACATTTTATTCCTTTTCCTAAGGAATTCATTTAGTTCTTATGAATACAAGTCTGTTTTCTTGGAAGTGGAGCAAGAAGAGAAGTGAAGTCTACAAAAGGTAAATGCATAATTCACACTGGATATCCCAGAGTGGTTGAGGTTTGAAGGGACCTCTGGAGGTCATCTTGTCCAGCTACTTGCTGCGTGTGCAGTAGTGTTAGTTTGGGGATGAGTGTACTTGTGGAGAGTAATGACTGATTGACTTCACTGGTTACCAAACAAGTTTTTTTACTGTAGGAAACTGTTTTACCTTGACATATATTTCACTGAGTGCAGTAAGTAAAGAGCAATGATGAGAAGTTAAAGCTTGAAAGGGTCCTTTCTGCGTCTTCACCTTTACTTCACACATTGATCTGAAAGATCTTTCTGCAGTGTAATTTGATGGGAAGTATAAAGAAATGTGGATGGACACTCTTAGACTCCATGCATTTTTCATTTTTTCTCTCAGCAGTTTATCCATTTCTTACTGTCATTGTTATTAAAAAACATTATTGCTTTCATAGTGGTACCTCTCAAAGGCCAAATTAACTGCAATTAACTGTAGATGTAAAGTGATTTTTTACTTGCTAAAAATAGTTATAATGTAACATTGAGTTTGACCTTGGAGGCTAATTGCATCATTTTAGAAATAACAAAATACAGAACTTTACCACATTAGCTGTAATTTACTCCCCTAACATACACAAATTGAAATCTCTTAAAGTGTATTTAAATGGACTTTTATTTTTTTCTTACGCCATGTTTTATGCTTTATTAGAAAGCAATAAGGGATCTCGAGGCCAACATTGCTCTAAAGTATGTCAACAGAAATACAATGTTAATTTAAAAAGATTTTATTATATTTCCTATAAGAGGTTGAACTATTTATTATTTATAAAACTCTGATTCACTTGTAATGAAGGTCTGTACTATTTCTATGTATTTCTTGCACTTTGCTACTAAGCTACTTTTTTTTTTTTACACTTGCTACCTGCTGATCTGGGAAAGGTTGCTCTTCATTACATGTTTATAGAAGTGAGAGAACTTTCATCCTGACTGGAGGCTTTGAATATCATTGTACAGTAACTCCCAAAAAAGTACTGAGCACCAAAAGGGGAGGAAAGGAGGTGGGCAGGTGTCAGCAAGCAGTGGTGTAGTGGCATAATGACATAGGTTAAAGTAATAAGAATGAAAAGATGGGGAAAAAATTGAGAATGATCAAATACAGACAGAATTTGTATGAAGGAGAGAAGACATAAATTTCTTGTAATGCTGGAACTGGCAGAATATCTTATTTATTAATGTAACTGACTTGCAGTAAAACAAGCAGTTATATACAATGTGGAAATATTCATAACCAGGAGAGTTGTAGAAGCATGTATTTTATCGTAGCTTAGCCAGTTTCATTAACTCTTTTGAAAGTACAGTTCTCTGGATCAGGCCTAGATGAAACATTAGTTTTGAGGTAAGAAAGGCAGAATTCTCATGTCTCCTGCATTGTGCATACCTGGCCCCCACTGTGATCTCCTGCCACTGCCCCTCAGAACGTGGCACTACATGGTGTCTCTTCAGGGTTCCTGACCCTGCCTTGCATGAAGTCCCAGTGTGGAAGAGTGACGTTAGTGTTAAGCTTCAACAGGATGTATCTGCTTGGGAGGGAGTATAAGCAAACCTGAGAGAAGGTGTGCGCTTTCTGACCCTGGTGCTGTGACCTCTTCTCCAGCACATGGTTGACACCACCATCACCCCCAAAAAGCCATGACCCTTGCATAATCACTTTGCATAAATAAGAGTATGAGTATTCTTATTAATCAGCTGCCAGATACTTCATGCCTTGCTCCTCAGCTGGTGACTCACCAGCACTCATCAGTGTTGTCACTAACTGGAGCTGGCTCCTTTCTGACACACTGTGAATGAGTGAGAACTGATATTTTGTCAACAGCAACTATAAATTCCTATTTTTTCCTTTACTGATGTTGATAATTGTAATACTATTGTTTGAATACAAAAGTTGATTGTTTTGTGGCTTTAATTTCTAGCAGAGTTTTAATTCTCTCAATTCTTCTGTGCAGATATAATCCACTTGCAAACAACAATGTATGATCTTTGATATTATGAGAAATTAAGACTGCATATGTTGTTAAACCACTGTGTAATAAAGGAAACATGGTTTTGTATATCAGCTATATTTGGACCCGTTGTTTGCCTCTCTGTCATGACATGAGTAGAATCTCTGCTTGTCTTTGTGCTGTCTATAAGTTAGCCCACTGAAAATATGATTTCATGAGCTTCAACAAGCTTTACAAAGCAGTGAAGGAAAGCCTGAGAAGAGAAGCTAAGCATATAGTGCTGGGCTGAGAAAGTGATTGTGTCCATTGAGTTTGAATCTTGAAAATTGATTATGTTTAATGAACCATTCTGAATTCTCTGTGAAAAGCTTAGGAGCACTTTTCTCTACAGGGTACAAATCTGAGGACTTCTCTAATAAGAAAATGCTAAGACATTTTATAACAGAATGGATAAAATTAATAATAATAAATCAGCAATGATACATCTATACTTCCCAGTCCAAATCATTGGTATTCACCTCAAAATTCTAAAGGAACTCAAATATGAAATTACTGATTGCTAGGTGTGCTTTGTAATATACAACTTAAATTGATCATGGGGTGGTAAATGAGATGCTAAATTGTTTAGTTCTTTTTAAATGGCTCCAGGTATGAATCAAAAAGTCATATAGTACTTCTTTGAATTCTGGAAAACCAAAAGAAACTATAATAAAAACTTGAGTTGGTAAATTAATGGAAATATATGATTATAGAAGAGGCAATACAATTTTAGCAGAAGGAAGCCAGGCCTCATTACTCTGTTCAAATTCTTTGAAGGAATCATTGAGCATTTGGATAGTAGAATTCCAACCAGGTGTGTCTATGTCTTCATTAGTGTTTTGCTTTGGAGCAGCGGTACTGTTTTAAAGAATTCCTTGGTGCTGTTTATTTACTGCTTCTTGGTTCATCTCAAAGAGTGGGGAGTTTAAATTAGATTTCATTGTGGAAACATACGGGAAGGTCCACTCCAGGTACCATCAAAGACACACCCCAGATGGTGAGGAGACCTCTAAAGTCTCAAGCCGTGTTAGGACTCACAGACAGTTTTAAACCACGTTGGTGGGCCTATTCAGTCTGGGGGGCACTAGTTTAAATTTAATCTGAGATAAAAATTTTGAACTGCATAGAGTGTAAGTGTAGGGACCATAGCTCCAATTGCTTTAATCTACTGATAAAAAGAGATCAGTAGATTTTTAATTTTAAAATTTTTTATTTACTCTCTAGTGTGGACATAGCTTTGTAATAGTTTCAACAAGGTGTGTCACTAAAAATGCTAAGGAAAATTGTCATAAGAAGGAAGGTCTTTTTTGAGATTTTTAATTTACAGATACCAGATATAGATGGCAAAAAAAGGGGCCAATTTTCACAAGTGGAGGAGACTACCAGTAGGATTCACGAGATGTCTGTTACAGTACCAGCATTGTTTGACATATTAGTGAAAGATCTGGAAGAGCATTTCAGTGACAGTGTTCTGCTGATGCAGCTTTTAAAGGTATTCAAAATAAAAACAAACCACAGAGGACTGTATAAGTGCTTCTTAAAACAGCAAAGGTGGGAGGAAGGGTAGTAAGATTTTCTACATGAGGGTGACCACAATTATGAAGCAGATTCTATATGTGTCTGTACAAGAAAGAACTGGTTAGTCTAGGAGTCTTTCCACGAAAAGGAATCCTGAAGGGAAATATCATCAAGGTCTATAAATGCACACACAGTACAAAAAAATATGAATAGAGAAAAAATATTCAGTCTTTCGTACAGATTCAGAAGAAGGAAACACTTCCAAAAATAACAAATAAATAGGCAAATTTAAATAAAACTATATATTTGTTATCACTACATATTTAAATGTTATCCTGGGCTATATCAAAGGGGTGGGACCAGCAGTTAAAGGGAGGTGATTCTCCCCCTCTACTCTGCTCTCATGAGACCCCACCCAGAGTACTGTATCCAGCTCTGGGACCCCCAGCACAAGAAGGACATGGAGCTGTTGGAGCAAGTCCAGAAGAGGCCACGAAGATGATCAGAGGGCTGGAGCACCTCGCCTATGAGGACAGTCTGAGAGAGTTGGGAGAATGCTCTGGGGAGACCTTATTGCAGCCTTCCAGTACCTGAAGGGGCCTACAGGAAAGATGGGAAGGGACTGTTTACAAGGGCATGGAGTGATAGGACAAGGGGTAGTGGGTTTAAACTGAAGGAGGGTAGAATTAGATTAGATATTCTGAAGAAATTCACTGTGAGGGTGGTGAGACACTGGAACAGGTTGCCCAGAGAAGCTGTGGATGCCCCATCCCTGGAAGTGTTCAAGGCCAAGTTGGATGGGGTTTTGGAGGGTATCCCTGCCTGTGGCAGGGAGGTTGGAACTAGATGATCTTTAATGTCGCTTCCAACCCAAACAATTCTACAATTCTATGATTGTTCCTGAATGCATTTTTCTGTCTGAAAACTATTCAAAATATAGGAAGCTGTAAAGATTGGAAGCATGACAAGACCTATGTACAATAATGGCTCAAGAAGTTTCTTCTTCTTCAAGGAATATGCTTGAATTCCCCTCTCCATCCTTATGCTTTTATAATCTTCCCACTGCCTAGGCAAAGTTGCGAATATATTGTGCTAAATACTAAACAGAACCTCTGTTGTCTTGCATCTCTCTGCTGATGCTAGCAAATAGGTCACACTAACTCTTTCAAAAATTGTAATACTCTGACTTGTACCCAGCAAGAGGCATTGAGATGAAAAGTGGAAAGCTCCTTTTCCCTACCCTACTGCTCTTCACATATAACTGGAGAATTGACCTTCCAGGCATGTCTGCTTATGCTTAACATAACATGAATTCAATGAAACTACCCATTATGAAAATTTGAACTTTAGCTTCAAACTGTGAGTTGGCAAATGTCTGACAATCCTGCAGTTATCAGGAGTTAGGGACATGGGAACCATTATTTCATGAAAGAAAGAAGATAGAGAAACAAAAGAATTGAGTATAAACTTTTTGTCAATTTGTTTTAGTACACAGATTAAAGAATTTCAATACATTTTAAATTTGTGGATGTTCACAAGCAAGTAAACATAGAATCATAGAATCATCTAGGTTGGAAAAGACCTTTAAGATCATCAAGTCCAACCGCTAACCTAACCTTGCCATCCCACCACTAAACCATGTCCTTAAGCACCTCATCTATCCTTCTTTTAAATACCTCCAGGGACGGGGACTCAACCACCTCCCTGGGCAGCCCATTCCAGAGCCTGACAACCCTTTATGTGAAGAAGTTTTTCCTAATGTCTAACCTAAACCTGCCCTGGCGCAACTTTAGACCATTCCCCCTGGTCCTATCGCTTGTTACCAGGGAGAAGAGGCCGACCCCCACCTCACTACAACCTCCTTTCAGGTAGTTGTAGAGGGCGATAAGGTCTCCCCTCAGCCTCCTCTTCTCCAGACTAAACAACCCCAGTTCCCTCAGACGCTCCTCGTAAGACTTGTGCTCCAGACCCCTCACCAGCTTTGTTGCTCTCCTCTGGACATGTTCCAGCAGCGCAACATCCTTCCTGTAGTGAGGGGCCCAAAATTGAACACAGTATTCGAGGTGCGGCCTCACCAGCGCCGAGTACAGGGGCACAATCACTTCCCTACTCCTGCTGGCCACACTATTCCTGATACAAGCCAGGATGCCATTGGCCTTCTTGGCCACCTGGGCACACTGCTGGCTCATATTCAGCCGGCTGTCAACCAGTACCCCCAGGTCTTTCTCTGCCATGGAGCTTTCCAGCCACTCTTCCCCAAGCCTGTAGCGTTGCATGGGGTTGTTGTGACCAAAGTGCAGGACCCGGCACTTGGCCTTGTTGAACCTCATACAGTTGGCCTCGGCCCATCGATCCAGCCTGTCTAGGTCCCTCTGCAGAGCCCTCCTCCCCTCGAGCAGATCAACACTCCCACCCAGTTTGGTGTCATCTGCAAATTTACTGAGGGCACACTCGAGCCCCTCGTCCAGGTCATTGATAAAGATATTAAACAAGACCGGCCCTAGCACTGAGCCCTGGGGGACACCGCTTGTGACTGGCCGCCAACTGGATTTAGCTCCATTCACCACCACTCTCTGGGCTCGGCTATCCAGCCAGTTTTTAACCCAGCGAAGAGTACACCCATCAAGGCCATGAACCGCCAGCTTCTCTAGGAGAATGCTGTGGGAGACTGTATCGAAGGCTTTGCTGAAGTCCAGGTAGACAACATCCACCGCCTTTCCCTCGTCTACCAGGCGGGTCACCTGGTCATAGAAGGAAATCAGGTTGGTTAGGCAAGATTTGTTTATTTATGATGTGTAGTAGTCTCAGGAACTTTATTTGTATAAACCTGAAAGATACTCTGTTGTGTTTGAGCTCCTGCTTTTAGTGATTTTGATGTCAAAGTATGTATAGACTAGGTCCATAAGGCATTCATTATTTCATAATTATGATTTTGTAACGGACTGCAAGGTTTGTGTTCAGTGAAAACAATCTCAATGAAGTAATCCTCTTTAGTCCTGAATAGTAGAGGCAAAAATTTAAATTCTCATGAAGGAAAATTTGTATCTTTAAAAAAAAATGTTAGTATGAGGATATTATATATATATATATAATATATATATAAAAATATATATATATTTATATATATATATATAAAACAGAAAAAAAACCCCAAAAGCTGCCTTACTCTCAGTTTCATGAGTTTTCTTGGGGGGAAGCAGTAGGTTTACATGCCTAAAATGTTTAATCTTCCTATGCTAAAATTCTGCATTATAAAAGATTAGTTTCTTAAACTGCCAATGTAATCTTATCCAAGAAAATTGTAACTTCAAAACAATATGGAGCAAGCACTTTTAATTACATTTCAAATACAGTCATGAGAAGGAGAGATCCAGACTTTCAGTAAATAGACCCACAGTTGGTTTTTTTTGGGGGTTTTTTTTGGAATAAAATATAGTAGACCAAATTTGAAAAAGTATGGGCAGAAATGTCATTAGCATCTTTTTAATCATTCCACCACTTTTGTTGCAAATAGGCTTTGCTTTGCGTGCTGCTGCATGTTACGGTTTTCCCATGCGATTCATGTCATTTTCTGCGCTTATGTAGCTCTACTGCTTCCATTACACAAGTGGCTGTGAATATGTCGCTATTTACGGTCCCAAATAATGTGAGGCTGTTGATATAATAAAGGCACTGCATACAGTGTCTCCTGTACATATTGCCCATGCTCTTTTTTGCAGAAGGAAGAAAAGTTGACAGAAATTGGTGTAAGTCACTGAATCCCATTACTGTCCTCTGCTGCAGAATGCATGGCTCTTGGTCTTTCTGTTGCCTTTATTCTATTTTCTCAGCTATTAGATTTGTCCTCTTCCTAGAAAAATAAACTAGTTGACGTAAGGAAAAAAAGGTACTAACAGGTTCTCCTAGGTGAATTTCTCATAAATTATTTACTTTCTGCTCCCTTTCCTCCCTCACAGCCATATTCTGTAGGAAATGCAATGTGACAGCCCCAAAATTGATACATAGCATCATCTAATGGATAAGGTGGCTGTTTATTGGATGGATGTCTGCAGTAGCAGAAAGTCTACCACTTTCTTTACTCAGTCTCATGTTGTTACTGATTCTTACTTCTTTCCATATTCAACAGGGCTCACTGAAGTAACATTGGTTTAAAATGTTCCAAAATATGGAAGATATTGACATATGGAATATCATTTTTTTTATCTCTCTGATACACATATTTTATCTCCTGAGTGCTGATACAAGTCTTTTTTTCCAAAATGCATACCTACATTCTGATCCCAAGAACAGTGCAGATGCAATGTTCATAGTGGGTAAAGAAAGTGCATGTGAGAGTGGGAGAGAATTTTTAAATTCTTATAATCACATTATTAAGTATGGCAGAGAACAGGAGGAAGCACCTCGAAGCAAAGATTTTCGTGATGGTAAAGCAGCAATATCATTGATACCTGTAGAGTTCCTAAATTGCATACTTTCTGTAACTAAACATACATATATTTTGCCCTTGAACTGTTGTTCTGAATAGAAGCAAAATAAAATTAAAGGGTATTTACCATAAATACTTCATTTTCAGAGTAGTGGAGATACTTCACATATTCAGAGAAATACAGCTGTGCAAGAACAGCTGAAGATGTTTATCCTCCCTCAAAAACTTTGAAAAAATCTCTAGTGCTTTATACTCCTGAGAATAATATTCTGTTACTTTTTGATATTGCAGACTTTGAATACAGAAAATAATACAAATAGCAGAATCAAGAAATATATGGGTTGTATTAAATAAACTAAATAGATTTATTATCTCCATCTGACAGTCAGATGTTTTTTCAAGGTGTTATCGCTGTCATAGGATTTCCCTGAGTCTTCTCCAATTTGACAGTGTAATTTTTCCAGAAAGAATACTGAATTTGGAGCCTTAAAGATGGATGCAGCTGCAGTCCAGATGTGACATTTAAAAAGTCTCTCTTCAGCTACACATCCAGGAGTGCATAGCTGAAATGAAGGAGAGAAGACAATAGCTCCCTTAGCACTTCTGATAAATCTGTCTTTTGTGGTCCCATAATAGGCTTAATAATAAAAAATGAAGATGTAATAGAGTTTCTTTATTCCTTGATATTATCCTATGTATAAAGTCAGAGATCTTATTCACTATCTTGGCTGTAGCACCGCGTAGGAACCACATAACTTCTGTGAATCCTAAATACTTTTTAAATGTCCCTATATTTGTCAGTTCTGTCTTCCATTTTGTAAATACAAGAAATTAATTTATATCTCCTAGGTATATGACCTTGCTGGCTATATCAATATACACATTTGTCAAATGAGTCCATGATACTGGCAAACTAGATTGGAGAATACCTGGAGGCTAAAATTAAGACTAGAATTTAGTAGATTATTTTAATTTTATGTTGGATTTTAATATTAGACTTGAACTGGCTTATTACTGGCTTTCACCACGTAAATTATTTGATTGTTTGTGAATTTCACATGCAAAGATTTTATATTATATTCAGCTCTCGAAAGGATCTTGCCTTTATGGGCTTGGTAAAATTAAATAGTATAATTTTCCTTTCATTCAGAATTTACTATAAGAAAATTTGTGGCAAAATATCAAAGAGATTTCTAGTTTGGCAGTGCTTTACGTAAGCATCTAGGATGTTGAGTAGAAATTGCTGTACCTGGTTCAGCAAAGATTCTCTTGTTACTGTTGTGGAATCTAGTATCCCCTAAGAAACCTCTTACTACCTTGAGTGTGAGTAATACAGGGCTGCAGCCACTGTATACAGAGCTGCAAACATTTTTAGTAGTTACTCATTCACAGAGCAATTGATAGAGGCTACTGTCTCTTTTTTCCAGGAAAAAAAATCTCTTGATTAACAGGAATTTGATCAGGCCATGAAAATTAGTATTAAAGTTAGTATAATTAGCCCATTGTATTTGGAGGCTTATTCACAAACATCTGTCTTAATGTGTGAATACACAAAAATGTCTTATTAGATGTGTGTTGTTCGACCCTGCATTTTATTTTATTTTTTACCTACTTTTGCCCCTGTGTAACATAAAGGAAGGTAATTTGCTGCAGATTTGAGCGGCAAAGCTGATGATGCACCTGAGGAGATCACTGATGATGATATTTTCACTGTACTTCTTAATGGATGATGGATAAAGCATTTGAACTTACTTACAGTATCTGTTGCACTGAAAAGAAATCATCACAGAAAGCTCTGCAGTTGATGGTGCAGTGCTTGCTTATTGGAAAATACACAAACAACATATCATATGTCTATTTTGTTCATTAGGCTCTGGCAGAGGCACAAAGTTCTTTTGTGAAATAGTTTCACAATTAATTGCCTTTTCAGAAATTCTAGAATAGAAGCTTAATATTTTATAATTTGACAAGCCTAAATGCTGGCATTTTCTTTAATATGTTGTCACCTCTGCAACACTTTAGACCTCTTGTTTGAAGCATTAAATATGAATAGCTTTGATTGTCTTTCAAAATGTTTTGTGTTTTCCTTTCAGTGTTGTGCATTTTAAATGAAGGATATTAGTTAAGCGTATTATCCTGCATACATTACTGTTTGTCATACTCAAGTTAAAATACACTGTCTCTGTTTCTGAACACAGTCTGATCTGTAGTACTGCACTCAGGAAAAAAACTGATAGGCACAGTAGCTGCTAGCCTGAAATAATTAACTCCTTGAAAGTCAGGCCTCTTTCACCTTCACTGAACTTTGAGAGAGAATGTCTGTCTTAAATGTCAAAGAATAAGGAAAAAAAAAAAAAAAGAAACTAAATATTATATCCTATCAAAGCGGTGTGTTTTTTTTCCTTTACCTCGAAATGCAACTCAGATACTTGGACCCATGCCACCTGTGTGGTCATATGTTTGCATAAAGCTAAATTCAAAAGCTTATTGTTTCTAATTCTACATAATGGCCAGAGAAATTACTGAGGTCACACCTAGGGTTTTAATATCTTTCAGATACAGCTACCTCTCTGGCAGAAGTCTGGTTTGTGTTGGTGTAGAACACTATTCTTCCTGAGTGATCCTAACAATATTGCTAAAATGTACAGTTTTGTTGAAACAACTGCTTCTCTGGGCATACCTGTGAATTTAGGGCTTATGCTCCTTTGTATCCATGGTCTGTGGCCACGCACAGTTTCTGCTCAATAGAATAATTTGCTATTATACCAGCAAAGCATTTGTGCTCTAAGCATACCAGGGCTCTTGACTAGTTTCTTATTGATCAAGAGGCTGGAGCTAACTAGTTTGTCATATTATAGATATAGTAATAAAAGTAAGTAACATTTATATAATAAATCTATATGTGCAATGCAAGAATATAAACCAATAAATACTATAGTAATATACATAATATAAATATTATATATTCAGAGATGTCTGTTTTGTATTATTTATTGCCATGGCTGGATCATCCCTAAGGTACTTTTGGTAGCTTAGCGTTTGAGATAACTGGTATAATGACAGCTCTTCCTCTAGATGGTATTCTGTCCTTTTATTTTCTTTTTTCTTTCCAGAGACCTTAATTATAATCCAGATAGTTCAGTTGCTGTGAGTAGAAACTTGGCAGGTAGACTATTACTGCAGGACCAATTTACTCTTACAGTTTTTGAAAATATTGGTTTAGATGCATTTGTTAAATTGTGGAAACCAATTCAGTTTGGGTTATTTTAATATCATGTTATTAAAGACTTTACAAAATTAAGAGGAAGTACTTAGCGTGTCATCTGCACAACTGGAAGTGGTGCAAACTAGTCAGGAAGTGGAGAGTATTGATATTTTCTGGAGTGAGGATGTCCACTGAAAGCTAACTTTGCTATAAACCTCTAGAAAAGATAGTATAGAGATTTGTTTCCATGTGTTGACCAAATAGCTGCTTAAGACTAATTTGTAATTCTTACAACTTGGGGCATTCCCTGCTCTAAGGTAGGGAAGATTATTATGAGGAAAGTGGGTTTTCTTTTCTAGTTGTCTGGGTCAGAAGATACATGGCCCTAGTGAAATAACCACTGGTGAATTGTCCGTTGCATAGGCATACATATAGAGAGAGGATTCATCATCTTAGACACTAAGAGGTAATTTCATAAGACCAAAAAGCTTGTGTAGTTGATAATTGTAGTTCACGTGTGAGGATAAGGAATTTGGTTACTATCATGGCAACACTGAGCATCTGGAATGAGCCTTTCTGGGGTAAAAAAGAGAGAAAATCATTGGGAAAAAATCTAAACTTTACTAATTGCTAGGTGGATGGTTTAGTTTTCTTCATCTTCAGTTAAGCACAGTATTTGAGTATGTGCTCAAATAATTCATGTACCAAAAATAAAAGAAAGAAAATGCTTCTTGTCAAGTATTATTTATCAACAGTCATCCTTACTCAGAACAGCCTGGATCATCTACTCCAGCTCTGAGTTGCCAGCTAGAGCTTGTGACTCCTGTGCCGAACTTCCAGTGCGATGGGAAGTTAATGGTGGTTCCAGTCTCATTTGTATTTTCATGAGTCTTTAAAAAGGGTTCTCGGCTGAAGCATACCCATTTTCTTTTCATGGACTTCTCCAGCGCGGTCAAATGAAATTGCCTGGGATCTTTAAGGGGAAGGCCCTTCACATCTGTGTCATGAAGCAGTGCAAGTTCTGCCCTTTTCCTGACAGATCTTCCATTGGCTTCCCAGAAGTCTTCATCTAAATTATTTTATCCTGAACCCATTTTCAGTCTCACAATGCCTTCAGTAAGGATTTTGCCTGAGGCTCTGATGTGTTTCAAGCACGTTTTTTTGAGTTATACCATTACTGCAATCCCTGAAAATAGTGTTAGTGTCGTGCTTGCTCACTGATTATCTATGACCTCTACCAATACCAATGACGTTTCCTATTAAAATAAATCCTTTTAACTCGATTCTTCTGGAAATGCTTCCACTGAGGTTTGCCTGTTAAAATATGAAAGAACTCTAACATTTGAATTAATGAAACTGAGTCCTTGTATCCAGGCTACATAGTTTTGCAAAAGCAGTTTCCAAAGTCTTTGCTTCCTTAAGGACCTCTCAAATATTAAGCACTGACACAATCCAATCTGAATACCTCAGAGGCACATGGATTTCTATTAAGACTACGCTTAAACCCTTCAAACAGCTTTTCCTACTTCCCTACAAAAAGAAATCCAACACAGAAGGCCAGATTTAAACCTAGGAAACAAAAGACTTCAAAATAAAGGTTTTCACCATACTTCAGCTAATTTTTTTGCACTCTAGAGTGCATCATAATTAGGGGATGATTGATCTACAGTTGTATTATACTGATTGACTTGGCCTTTGAAAGATGTGAAGTTTGCCTCAGTGTCACGGTGAGTTTCAAATGAGTGGGTTTAATGTTGTATATGGAAAAAACCCCCACCAAAACCACTCAAAAACTATCTTTCTCATGTGTATGTGTGTGCCATACTGTAGTATTTTAGTGAAATATTAAAGAGCTTTAACTAAAAAAAGCCAAAGACTGTGTTTCCTGAAACCTTCTCATATCTCTTGGGTTTATTCACTAGGCTATGATGTGCTGAGTAGCCAGCTAGAACTGGTCATCTTTCCATTCTCAAAAATTTTGTAGTTATTGGAACTTGTCTAGTGGGGGAAGGGATAATAACTGTGCAAATTAAAAGAAAAAAAGAAAAAGGTTCTTCAGACTGACACAAATACTCTACCTGCTGCAGACTCTATACTACTTATCAACACCACTACCACCTTGTACTTATAAAGAACAAGCTATTGTGTTCTGTATCATTTCTTGATCAACTGACTTTTATCATTTTATTCTCTCTTTTATAAAGATAAGCCTACAAATTTTCTTGGTAGATGTTTACTGTTCAATTACCTTTTTACGTTAAGATGTTTGAAACAGGCCAATCTGACAACTGCAGAGTATGAGAGGACTGATGGATATTCTTAAGATATTTTTCTAAGAAACTCTGTCACCATCATGAGTAGTATTTGATTCAGCCACATAATAGGGAAAATGCTTTCCCCACACCTAGTCAAAAATATTCATCATTTCAGTTCGCTGAGTATTTTAAGTCCTGAATTTAAAGGTCTAGAGGTTTTGCACAGAAGGAATTTTAAAGCATTTTGAATTACTGGCAACTGAAGTATTCATATGATGAATATTTGCTTCATAAACTGCTGTCATGAATGAGTACAGAGGAAGAAACATTATCTAGAACATTAAAAAAAATTCTCAAAATTTCAAAAAATATTGGAAATGATCCAGAAATACTCTTTTCATATTAAAAGCCTTTACAATACTCAGTTTCCAAGGATTTTAAAGTGCTACAGCATGCAACCATTTTGTTTATTTACACACTTCTCTTTCCCTTCCCACTTATCATGGTAACCTCAAAATGTTTTTCTTTTATCTGAAGATCCGCTGATATTTTTTAATTTTTTCATTCTGTATTCTGCTGTCTAAAACAGGGATGCCAGGTTATGAGTTTGAGTTGCCAAAGTGCTTAAAAGGCTGCTCAAATCTGGTTCCAGGGACCAGGCTATGGCAATTATCTAGTGGAAGAGGATATTGGAGGGGCTGTTGAATCATTTGTATCCCCAGCAGGTGAGGACTCTAAAACTCAGCTGCATTGCCATTTTATCCTCATAGTCCTCTGTTGGGGAACCACACACACAGCTTTTAGACTGTCAGCTCTATTAGCTACTCTCAGGCACATAACCAGACTTTGGTATATAATTTACAGATTACAGTTCTATGGCCATCATGATGGTTGGACTTGATGATCTTAAAGGTCTTTTCCAACCGAGATGATTCTATGATTCTATGATTCTATGATTCTATGATTCTATGATCTTGAGGTAAAAATTGTGAGAGTGAATTGAGTGTTATTTTCAGAAGAATGCTACATAGGGAGAAGGGTAGTTTTCACTTTCCATTTTTAAAATGCATCTTGATCTGAAAAGATAGTATGCTAGTTTCAAGTGATATGAGAATTGGCTCTAGTTATAGGAGTGTAGCTTTGTATGTGTTTAACCTACTTTCCCTGTAAGTAGATATATTTTAATGCTATTAGGACTGTATGGGATGTGTTTTAGTAGTCCTTTAATGCACACTGAAAATGTTGATGACCCAAGAAGGCTTTCAGTGCATCTGAGGTGTAGACTTACATTCTACCAAAATACACCCTAGTGGGTCTTAATGTTGTAGTGTAAGACATAAACAGGTATTATCTGCATTTTAATGTCCAACCATAAAAATGTGAATTTAAGGTAAAGAAACATCTGTGGCATTCTTGGGTATTTTGCATTCCATCATTGCTTTTGGAATCTGCTTTCAGAAAACTGATGTATGGGACAATACTGTCCTTTCTTAGCATTACTAAGAAGTTACCAAACATTTTGCGGAAAAGAAAATCAGACTAAAAATAACATTTCAGGCTATAGTTTGTATCTCTGTTAACCATTTGTATCCCATAAAAATGGTATGGACCAACTTTTCAGTCAAAAAACAAGGAAAAGACTAATAAAACAACATGCTGAAACAAAAAAGGAGGAAAGTGAGCCACATCTAATGTGTCTGTGCAGTGAACTCAATTTCTATTACATTGTTAGGGGATGGTGAAGTAGCTGTGGGATACGGAATGTATCAGAGAGGACCTTAGACAGAAGCAACACAGGGACAAAATGGAAGCTTATGATAAGCCCTTACTACTGAAACCGGTACAAACACTTGACATTATTTGCCTACCGAGCAAGAAAATAGTATTCGTTAGGGCATCTGATTCTAAAGGCAAGTACAGCTTTTCCTCTGTAGGAAATTGCATGGTTAAACAAGTGTAATATGTTTTGCAAGGTTGAAACTTTTACACGTTATGTGAGTTTCTGTAGAAAATATGAGAGGAACATTGGTGAAACTGTGTTGTTGTGTTCAGATCTGAATCAGGCGTTGCTACAGATTGACTTAAAAAGTGACTCAGAGATATTTTCTACAAGCTTGGGACTTAAAACCGGAGTGAGTTCCTATCCAAGAGAAAACATCCTGAGTTCCTACAATTATTGACATAGGATCCTTGATGCATCTGGTTTGCGATCATCATCATCATCACAGTGTGCCTCTTAGTTGCAAACAGAGTTCTCAGTGCTGACAAGAACATAAAGCCAAAACTTGGCTTTCAGGAACGTATGCTTTCATCAAAGAGAGCAAATCAGTGGGAAACTCACACGTTATTTGAAATTAAACTTTGGGCTCTCAGGACAACGATCATTACTTCTTGTGCATGTGTTCCAAGCAGAGTAAAATATGGTTGTAGTATTTCACTGAGGACTTTAGATGCCAGAGGAATACTAGCAAATGCTAATACTAATAAAGGCCAGTTAAACACCTATGATGTAAAGTTGTAGCACCATACCTGTAAGTAAGCTCTCCTTACAGAGCTAGTGGATTGATCTGTCAGAAAGGTATCATGCTGCTCCCAGCAGATCTTCCACAATTGCAATATTTTCCAAATAATTCAAACTGTCTTTATTTCCTTCTTTTCCTCCATTTTTTTTGTTTGGCTGTTGCATGTTGGTAGGCTCTTTCTTACAGAAATTAAAGTGCTGGCAGGCTATATATTTCTTTTCCACTGATTGATGAGCACTGTGATAGTAGGTCATTTCTTGAGGATGAGAGTGCTTTTGTGTAGAAATGGTGAGTTTGCTTTCTTCAGAAGCACTTTGATATTGCCAATTAGTAGCTGTGAGGAAGTTTGTCTTCAAGAGGCGTTGGCACAAAGAGTTGGTGTTTATAATTACATTCTTCAAAGCCTCATGATAGGTAATATTAATTTGTTAGAACTCATACAGTGAATGAAACAAACCTCTTTCATAGCCTCCTTCTCTCTGAATGATTACTGAATAGAACAGATATTCAGATACCATATTTGAGGCAATTTCAGGGTGGGAGAGATTGCATAGGCAACTTAGAGTTTTCTCAGTAATTTTCAGCTACTTAATACAAGTTTTAAGATCCTGCTGTCAAGAAGGAGGTTGGCACAGTAGTTTACTGGACAGTAAAAGATTTTCAAATGATTATGCAAATATGCATATTTATAATTTCTGATAGTTTGGCATTACGGATTTGGGAATACTCAGATTCCAAGATGTCATTTTCTTGTTACACAGTTTCATATTTAGTAAGATAGGCTTATGTTTTTTTGGTTTTTGTTTGGTTTTTTTTTTTTTTTTTTAAAGGACTATGTTCTTACATCGCAGACATTAGGAATCTTGGCTCCATTAAGCAGAATAACTGTAGAATGCAAAAATGAGATGCTGTGGTATCTTATTGGAGATTTAACAATGAATCTTTATTTTCAATTGGTCGCCTATTTGAAAACTACCGATGTCTAAGAAGCTTAAAATATTTTTTTTTTAAACTTCTTTTGCTTGGAAAAGCTGTTGATAAATTAGAAAAAAAAAGTAATAAAGTTCTGACAGGGTAGATGTTTGTCAAAGTGAATGCAGTATTCAAGATGGATTTTACTGGGGTCCTGGAATAGACACATTGAAATAATTACATATAGACCCTAAATGTGAAAGTCCTAGAGGGTAGTTTGAAGGACATGGAAGCAAGGCATGTCATGCCAAAACCAGGTCAGGCCCCATAGCTAAAAACTATGGGCAGCAGCAGGTTTAGTTTACAAATATAGAAAAGTCCTATGGTATAAACAAAGGTTGTTGAGCTGAATATCCTGTCTCCATCAGTGTCCAAAAGCAGAAGATTAAGGGAAAATATATCAGCAGAGCAAACGTATCATGATTTGTTTTTTCCCGTAACCTTGCAGTCTCCAACAGTTGCAATCAGGGACTTTCTGATCCACCAATGGCTTTTGGGGCTTAATAACATTTAGCAAATTTCTCATCTGTGAACTTGCGTAGTAAATCCTTAAATTCAGGTCAGCTTTAGCATCTGCAGCCTTCTGTTGGCAAAGGGTTCCACAGCTTTGCTAAATGCTGATTGAAGAAACACTTCCTTCTGCTTGTGCTGCTTGTGCCACCTGCTAGCTTCATCCCCGGCCTCCTCAGCTTCTTTTAGTGGATGATGCAATGTGCAATTAACCACTGTTCACTCATGACATCACTTACAACTGCACAGATCTTTTAAAAACACTGCAACCCGGAACTACTTACCTTTTCTCTTGTAGGAGGGTGACTGGCCAACTCCTTATTCTGGTGGTCCAGTCTTTGTATCTTACTTTGAAATCTGTAATCTGGCAGAGCAATTTGTGCATCTGTCACTGCCAGTTGCCTTTGTGTGTGGGATTCTGCTGTCATTAGAACTAATTTGGTGCAAAGTGTGGTCTATCCACAAAAGAGTAATTTGATTTATGACAAAATAGACATCTGTTTTAATTATTCATTAATTTAGTTCACTGATTTTATCTTGGAGGCAGACTAACGCTACCCATATAAGAGGAAGGTTTAAAACTAATTTTGGTAATAAATAGGATTTGCATTTTGAGTTTGTTGGAATAGTTCTTATAGAATGTGAAACTAGAGGGTTTCCATATACATCTCTTTACATTTAGAATTTTCTTAGGACAATGGATCAGACATGGTTATTCCCCCTTCTTAGCCCCACTTTATTAATTACCTATTTGAGAACACCTCTAGAATAATTGTTTTCTTCTGGTAACTTACTTTACTATGTCCATATCAATTATTTATCCATGTAAAATTATGAAAGTTATTTGTAGACTGACATTTAGTATTTAGGAAGACCTTTGGCTTACTGCTATCATCATAAATCTGAAACAGTCCAGCCCCAAGTTCTGGGCTTATAACAATTATTCATGTAAAACTGGAACTTTAATAAAATTTTCATTTAAAAAAATTCTTTGCTGTATAATGCATTAACTGTCTTGATCCAAGAAATGTGTTCCCACTAAGTGGGAGTTAGGAACCTGATTTATTTTATAGGCATCATGCAGCATTTGCTTAAATTAAGTCTATCAAAAAAGATCATAAAATCGTGGAATAGTTGTGGTTAGAAGGGACCTCTGAAGCTTAATTAGAGGTCAAATTAGATCAGGTTGCTTAATGTCTTGTCCACCTGAGCCTTGAATATCTCCAGGAATCCCTGAACAAGACTAAATGTGCTTTCCTCAGGACCAGCAGTGTAGTTCTTTTATTTTTCCTCTTCACTTTTCTCAGGATCTTATGGTCACTTTTGCAGGCACTGCAACTGACCTTCACGTTCTTGACATATGCCTTAGTCTCCAAGACTCTGAGTTAAACACAATTACTATCTTAACATATGGCATGAGATGTACGGAACGGTAATTCTGTTCTTTTATCATGCTAAGTTATCCACTTCTGAGTTTCAGGGAAATGAACATTAGCATGTTTTCTGCATGGATGTGAAACCACATGGACATTAAAGAGGTCTTGAGATTTTAATTAGTTGTTTAGAGACAGCTTCTCTAAGAGTTTGGAGCAATATATACTCTCATAGCGATCCAGGTAGAAGTATACCCACCATTATTTTTTAGCTGAGGCAGCACATATGGACCATTCCATCTTGAAAATTGTGAGCTTTGATCATGAACATTATTGTCCTTTCAAGGAGGACTTAATTAACATAAGGTAAATTATTGAAAAATGTTTGGTTCCCATGCATTTAAATGTATGTGTTTTAAATGATTTGCAGTCAACTCAAAATCAGTTACTTTTTACTGGAGCTCTCAAGACACACAGTTTTTCTAAAATGTCACTGAACCAAGAAATGTAGGATAGAGAGCAGCTGTTTGAATGAATAGCAAGCTATTAGTCAAAACACTTCTTAAATTTTAAAATGCACAGTTGATTACTAATATATTTTCAATTTATTGTATGTTCATTTGAGCTAATTGAAAGCACATAAACAATATTAAAATAGGAAACAGTCATGTTTCCATTGAAAAATTATTTATATTATCTCATTTTTCTCTTTTATTATTGCATTTAAGATATTTTTTAATGCATTCTGGAAATTAATTCTGATTTGTTGTTACACAAATTTATATTGTTTTGAGTAGAACTGAAAAATAGTCAGTATGATGTCTATTACAGATATTTCTGTTCAAGTTTTCACAAAAATTATTTAGAACTATAGCACATGAAAATTCAGTGAAGTGAGGATGTTTAAGACTTAGTGAGTTTTGTTCCCTTTTCTCCCATTTTTCAGTTTGGTAGAATAACAAAAAGATATTTGTGGAATGTCAAACTATTGTCAGACTGTGTAGCCTGTTGAAAGTTTCATCTTGGACTGTTGTAGCAGAACTTCCTCTAGGATGAGACTTGTATTCAGGTTGTTCCACTGGTGTAGAATCATAGAATCATAGAATCATGGAACTGGGTTGGAAGGGACCTTTAAAGGTCATCTAGTCAACTCCTCTGCAATGAGCTGGGACATCTTCAATAGATCAGGTTGCTCAGAGCCCTGTCCAACTTAACCTTGGAGGTTTCCAGGGATGGGGCATCTACTCACTCACTGGGCAACCTGTTCCAGTGTTTCACCACCCTCATCATAAAAAATTTCTTCCTTTTATCTAGTCTGAATCTACCTTCTTTTAGTTTAAAATCATTTCCCCTTGTCCCATCGCTGCAAGATCTATTAAAAAGTCTGTCCCCATAAAGAAGAGCTTTAAAGTGGAAGCTCCAGAATGCTCAATAAAATTATTAAAACTGCTGTAAATACTGCAGAATCTGCACAAAATGTGTTTCCATTCCAGGAAAAATGCAAATCCAAAGATGATATTTGTTCAAGATCACAATGTCTATTGTTCTTTGGGGCATAAATCATTTAGTAGGAGCAAAGTAGCTGAATTTCCTATAACTTGTATGAAAAGTTTCCTAGCTTTGAGGTAACAGCAGATTTGGGAAACAGTAATGAACTCCAGCAAAACAGTTGTTTATTTTGTAAGTATCTCTGAATAAAGGCTCATTATAGTCCTCATTGATTAAACACTATGTGACACTAAACAAAACCGGCATTACTCATACATTTTTTACATTTTTTTTATTTAAATTCCAGCATTCAAAGAATAATTAATGTCAGGCAGTTGCCTGAGCAAGCCTACACTCTACAGTACATAACACTTTCTAATTAGTGCTGATGTGGATTGGACACTGAATATCTCATTAACATGCATAGCAGCAGTTGAGGTTAAACTTCATGAACAGTATCAACTCATGCATTGTGTAACCTGCTTTCTCTCAATATTACGTACATCATGTCCATACAGGGTCCATATATTGTGCTGACATTTGCATAGCTACTTTCCAAAGGCCCAGTAATTCTGCAAAGAGTGTGCTGAGTCTGATGTAAAGTTCCCTTTTGCATTAATCCTAGCAGAAATGCTGTGTGGCCCTATGGGCTTTTCAGGTCCAGCCATTGGAAACCTCACACAGGCAAGCCAAAGAGGGTGCCCATGCAACAGAGATGCCTCCTCGTGTACCCAGAGCAATCAGGGTTTGGGGACTTCCATGACTCAAAACATTGGTATCAACACTGGTGATAGTGGTTGTAGAGCCAGATTGCAGTGGCAGGATAGTGCCATCTGCAGTAAGTGATGTTGCTCAGAATTCTTCCAAAAAAAGATGCAACATCTCTTTGGTTTGGGTTTTTTTTGTTTTGGTTTTGTTTTTTTGTTGTTGTTTTTTTTTTTTTTCCAAGACTCCTTCATGTCAAAGCATAGACTCCTTTTCTTCCAGTAAATTGTTGAACTGAACTGTTGAAAGGAAAAATAGAATTGTCCCATGTCTTTTCTCTTACACTCCCTTGACTTATGCATTCAGAGGTATCTTTGGGAATACTCTTTTCTCAGTTTCAGAAATTTGTGCTAATTTCGCCATATGGTAAGATCTACAGCGCATATATGGAACTCCAATAGACTTTCTTCTTTTACTGTTTCCTTCTAGGCTTTCTTCAGCTGTTACTGGTTATTCCTATCCATCGGGAAATCTATGACACTACTATGTTGCAATTATTGGATTTGTGGACCCCTCTAAGAGAAGTATTCTGGGGGACTAAGACACCAGGCAAATTCAAAATTTCAGAAAGCATTTATTTGTTCTCAGCTACTAGGAAATCAATAGATTAATAATTAAGAATCAAGCACTGATCCACTGTGTTAGTCAAGCCTTAGGTATGTGATACTATTGCGTTTAACGCTGTATTGTTAGCCCTGATGGCCGGAGATTTTCATCTCCAAGACTGAGCGGACTGGGCTTACCAGCACGTCGCATCAGGAAGCCAATATAACTTTCCCCAAGCTCCGTTTCATATCTCAGGTGTTTATATATGGTTTTCCATTGGTCAAACCCTATCTGGTCCAAAGGATCATCTCTTCTTTTCATATGTGAGAAACAGTCTGTTCTAGCTGGTTCTGATGAGTGGTACTTCTTGGATGATGGTTTATTCCACTGTCTTCAGGCCAGTGTCATGTATTTGTAGACTGGTTGCTGGTCATCTGTTTCCTTCGTGTATTTTCAGACTGGGTGCTACTATCTTTCCTGTACTATTTTTATAAGAATGCCAAGGGAACAACTGAGATTAGAATTAAACCCTACATTATCAGTACAAATTATATATTTTTAAAGTAGTTAAATGATGGGCACAATAGGTGGCATAATCCAACAAAATGTTACACAGATTTCTGAAGCCATTCATAAGCTATTAACTAACAGAAAAAAAATGTAACTAAAATGCAAACCAAAGTCTCTTCTTATTCTTTCTTTCTTATTCATTGTAATACAGTCAATTTTTTAATGATTGGTTTTAAAAAGAGACATTCAGCTCCTATTGTTATTTTTATTAATTATAAACAGGGATCCACATTCAAAAATGCAAGTAGATACATAAATTCCTTTGGAATTCAGTTATTTATTGCCACTCATTTACTGCCAGACATTACAAAAGGAGCAGATGCCAATCATTTTCACTAAGTTGCTTTGAGGTACATATGCATGGTACCTGCTGGTAGCCAAAACACTGTAACTTTTTATGTTAAACATAACAAATATGTTAAATGTTTGTGCAGACAATAGTGTGCATAACTGTAATATTGACAAAAATATCAATTCAGTATCTAGTCAAAATGTCATCTAAACTTGTGAGCAGTTATCATTTAATTCATTTGCCATATGAAGACTTATGTGTACTTTGATGAATTGTGGACAATGAGGAGGAAAAATGGAAAATTTACATTCTTTTCAATGTAAGAAAACTCTATAATATATATGTTACCTGCATAAATTATATTATTTACAGCAGGAGCATGCCAGAGGAAAAAAAAAATGAACAGAAGAAACAATTAAAACTTTTTTCTTTTTTTTTTTTTCTTCTTCCCCACTTCTTGAGTATACCTAATCACAGTATTGGTACCAATATGAGGGAATAAAAATGGAGCTCTCTAGAGTGCTAGAGTCATGGGCACATATCATCAGGTAATGTGAAACCCAACTATAAGACGCTTTTGGCCATTCGTAAAATCTGAAAATTGACCTCATCACTGATGCAGGGTGAAAAGTAGAATGGTTGTGAAGTGAGGAAGAGTGGACTGGTCTGTCCTGCAGTAAGGGAATGGCAGTCACAGAGAGCGGGTGTACCGCAGCCTCAGGTAACAGTGGTGCTGGACTGTGCAGCCTGTTGTTGATAGTCTAGCAGGCTGCCGTACACATAAATTTGAATTTGTCAAAAGAAATAGAAGTTGTCTTTGAATGTTCACATTTCTTGCTGTTTCACTGTGTCTTATATGTTCTGCTGTTCCCTGTCAAATACTGTCCTCTTGCTACTTTTTCTTTCTAGGATTTCCCTCGGAATGTCTTGAGAATCTACATGTAGACAATGTCCTCTACAGCAAACTACTAATTTTTAGTAGTAGTTCAAATGGAAATTGTGTTTTCAAGCAACAGTTTTTGGTTCTTGGTGGTGTTTGTGTTTTGGTTCTTGTTTGGGTTTTTTTAAAAATAAAAAATATTTATTCACATTTAGATAATGAACTATATCTCTTCCATAGAATTTTCAAGCCAAACAATGGACTGTGTTGGAAAAATGTATCCTTTTAGTTAGCCATGTAGTTTCTATGGGTGGATTTTCAGTCTCTGTAAAATTATACTTGACTTCTCCAGATAGGAAAAAAGTGGAAGAATCCATTTCAAACTCTTACCTGAGCTCAAGTAGAGTGAGTGTACTGCTGTTTTAAACACGGCATTTAAATTAATATCCCACTTACTGCAAACAAGCTTGTTGGGAATAAGCACAGTGGGTGTAGGAGAGCTCCCAGAACAGTTCTTGGTTGTAATACATATTCAGTAAACCCTTCTGCTCAGCTGTGCTTCAACACAGAATAGCAAGAACAAACATAGTCCCCCTGGCACTTAAGTTAATGGAGTAAACTCCATTCTGAATAAACAAATACCGGCCTTTCTTTTTCACTGAGCAAAAATAATCACCAGCCAGCTCAGATGTGGTTGTGTGGATTTTACAATTGCTACAGCTTTAAATGACAGTATTAGAAGCAAATATATATTTGATTTAACCATTCTGTGTGGTAAGATGACAGGGAGGGACTATGTGCATGTGCCAGAAAATGCAATGAGTTTGACTAAATGTTTGTGACCCTTTAGAAAGGAGAATGAGTTGTCCACTTGTATGTCAGTACTAAAGGTTTGTTTCGGTCAATGAAAATATGTTTGAAAAAATATGTTTGAAAGTAGTGCTACCTCAGATGCATTAAGAATTTGATTTGGATTTAACTAGCAAAATATGATTGTTCTTGAGGATGACTTCTCACCAGCAAAGACTGATTGCATCATTTTGTTATTTCTTTTCTGTATGATACCCCTCTTCCCTTTCAGCATTCCTTTGTCTTTTTTGTTAAAATTAAAATAGTGGTCAGGTGTTTCCTAATCAAGAAATGTTAAGGAAAGCAAAAAAAATGTCAGAATTAGTGGGAGTAGAAGTATGACAAGAAATGCTAGAACTTTTGCCTTTCACTCTTGCTCCATAGACAAAGTCAAATCGAGCAAACTGGATAACTTGCTACAATAACCTAGGTCTACTGCATTGTCCAAGTTAGGATGCCAGAGAGTACTTTATCTGAGACATGTCAAATTGTTGCGTTGATCCTGATAACTGTAGACATTTTCCTTACATTAGAAAGGTGTCCACAGCAGAAAGAATGAAAGTCAGGCTGCCAAAGTAGGAAAGTTAGCTTCAATGGTCAGAATTCCCCATGTGGTCAGTGCTGACAAAGCCAGTTCTCAGGTAATCTGGGCATTTCACTGATGTGTTGTTGCCCTAAAGGGAGACCTAGCTTCACTGTGGACTGAGAAGATCCCCCCTCCGTGCTGGCTTATCACACATTAGCCCATTCTTCAGTGCTTCAGGGAAGCTGACTTCCCAAGGGCAGTTAAAATCAGTTGGTGTGCAGTGCCAGCACTTTGCAAACAGAGAAATAGAGCTGTGTCATTATGTAAGCAGTTGTGTAGAGTCAAAATGAATTTTGTTCTAAAACTTTTTTCCAAATTATGTATCACATTTGCTTCTTTCACATCTTGGTCAGTGAAGAACTGATCTAGATCAAGTCTCTTGTTTATATGGGTTTTGTAATACAAGGAATAGCAACACTTTGTAATTAGGGAGTTTGTTCTTTTTGTTTTCTTATTGATGAAAATTGCTATATTTTTGTCTTGTTTAATTACAGTTGTACCTATTTAGAAGCTTGACTATTTGTCTGTTACAAGTAAAGACAGTACTAGAGGTTTGTCTGTTTTATTTATTCTCAAAGATGAGACTATATACGTGAAGAGCTTGTTGTTTATACCCCAAAGATTTTCTTTGCAGCCAGGATTTAAGCTCTAAACTGATGAGAAATGTGTTGCTAAAGCCTGTCCCCCAATATAGGGAGAATCAAACTCACTCAGAAAGGACATCTTCGTATGTGAGGAAACACAGTTCATGCGGTATTCTGTGCCTCATTGTGTAAATATTCAACTGTTATCTCAGATTCAGAACATCAGTAAGACAAAAGACAAAAAAATCAGAATCTTTCTCTGCTGTCCAAGATTTTTCACTAATAATTGTGATTTTAATCAAGACTGAAGACATTCCCTTTTTTTTTCTCTGTTTTCTAATAACCATATATGGAAAAATAAATTACTTTAATAACAAATGTTCATGGAAACAGTCCTCTCTGGTACTAATGCTGCTTTAAATGAAAATTTTACCCAGAAATGTTGCATTTGGCATCTGCTAGATACAGCTTGTACTTCTGCAGTGGAAAGTGGGTGCTTTCTGTCAAAAAGTCTGCATTTTCATATTGCATCTCCCACTGTTTAAAAATTCTGTTATAAAATTCTACCCACTATAAACTCAGAAATACCTACACACTGTAAATTAAAAAAATGTAAGTATTCTGGAACATACAATTAACATTCCATCTTTTATTCTGAGATAACACTATAATTAAAATTAGTTGTCAGTTTATGGTATTTTTCTTCCTTATATGTTTCTTTGCAGAGTTGGGAAGCATAATTATATGCATAATTGCAAAAAAAAGAAACTCATTGCAGTCAATTACTAGATTGCATGAAGCTAACTGCACTGTCAAAAGAAGTGTCCCTACCCTTGATTCTGAATTCATGACTCATTCTTCAAACCTTGTAGGAACTTGCTAAGTGTATGTTCATACCCACTTCCAGAAGGTTTCTTTTTATCCCATTGCCAGTCATCCAGTCCTTAATAACCTTGAACAGCAATATACTGCAAAATAAGAAATGCTTCAGTGACATTTTCAGGCTAGATTAAACTGACGAAAAAAAGATAGCTGCCAGATTTATTTTGTGTATCCCTGTAAGCTTTGTATTGCTTAAAAGAAAAGCAGTAGATGCCAACATTGTCCATCCACTGCTTACCAAATAGAAACTATGTGTAATAATTACTGGGCAAATTAGCATAGATGTATTTAGTGAGCATCAGCTTAATATTTTTTGAAACCAGTTAGTTTTTGTCTAAGCATTGACAGTTATGTCACCACTTTTTTTTTTTTTTCTTTTCCCCTGATGTGAAAATGGGAAATTTAAAAGAGAAGGGTTTTTTAATACACAAGTTGAGCTGTTGAATGGTTCTGTTACCAAGTTGAATTCCTGCTCAGGTTGGTAGTAGAACTCAAAATGTATCACAAAACACTTTGAAATCCTAAGTAACAGGAGTGTGAATTATCTGGGTGGTCAGTGTAATTTTCATGGTTCAAGTGAAGGGTGGAATAATCCTCAAATCTTTGTTTCCATCATCTGTGAGTCACTTTGGTAATTTTTTCACCTGATTTGTATCTCAGATAAAGCTATGCTGGAATTGCAACAGAGGTAGGCTTTCATTAAAAAAATATTTTTCCCTTGATCCTGTCACAGAGGCAATAACCTGACTTTTTTTCAGATTTTAGAGGGGACATATATGCTTATATAAGAAATACATGCACCATATATGAAATAAACTATTGTTTATTTCTTCATTAACAGATACCTCACTGCATTAAAACCCACCACATTCAGGTGCGGGTGTCCAGAGATGGCTATACCATCTCTGCCAGCTTAGAAATGGCCCATCAATTTTGCATAAAAAATTATTCAAGCTTTGATTTGCGTGTTTATGCTCTGCGCACAGTGCAATATCAATTGTTTATAAGATATCTGTTTCTATGGGAATAGTTAATGTTTTAAAAAATAAAATTACTGAAATCATATATTTTCATTTTAGCAATTGAGATTATGAATTATATACCTTTTTCAAATATTAAGTATTGTAGTGCTATTGAAGAATGACAGTTAATATATTTTCCTACTCTAACTGGAGACTGTATCAGTAGGTTTTATTTTGTTGTTCTAAACAGATCTTTGTTTTTTTTAATACTATCATGCTATTACAATTAATATCTGCTCTTAATCTAATTTCATCTTATGAAAAATACAATACACTGAATCTGGAAAAAATAATCTGGTTAGTGATGTGATTCATTTCAAAATCTCATTTTCAAATGACATTCATAGATTAGATAGAATGTCTAATTAACATGAATTCAAGTTGTATTGAATGAACCTCATAAGGAAATTTTATATGAAAATAGGATAGATAAAAACTTTTTTGGCTTTGACTTTTAAAATGCCACATGTCTAATTAATAAAAAATGGAGTCTCTTTGCTTTCTTAGCAAAGAGAAATAATTCAGCTTCATGAATTTCAGTGATCCCAAGGATGGGGAACATTTCAATATAATAGGAAGTTCTGTTATGTATGATGAAACTTCCAATATTTTAATTATCATATAATTAATCTTAAAGTAGAATACATCAAAGGAAAAGTAAATTAGAAGACTCTATAAAGAAAATATTTTTGCATATTGGGTCTCAGAATGCCTTATGTACTGGCTTCAGAAAAGTACAATAAAGAGTACTGAGGAGATAATATAGATTACCTGTAGACCCTATAAAATAATTGCAGACCATGGTGAGTCTGCTTTTCACCTGTTGATTAGCTCTCCTACTTTTCTGATGTCATAACTTTCTGCACCTCTCTGTCCTTCTTGGGTAAGGACTAGATGAGTGCAAACCAAGGATGAGGTACGATTTGCTATGACAAATTTATTTGCTTATTCTTTGATTTACATTTAATTTAGAGACAAATTTCTGAGAGCTAAGAAAACCAGTGATACTAACATAATTGTGTCTGTCATTACATCTGTATTTCTGTCTTGGATATATATTGCCCCTGCAGTGAGATTTTCTGATTTATTTTAAAATGGCAATAAAATGTTATTCTTCAGAAACTTGCAGAGTATCCTCTTCTGCAGTGACACTAAAAAAGTACAGTTACTCCTTGTGCTGAGAGGAAAATATCCTTGTACAAGAACCGTACAGAACTACCAGGAGGGTTTGGTGTCATTACATGAACATCAGGGTCTGGGTATGAAACCAGCTCCTACTCTGGGAGTATATGTCCTGTCCCACAAGCATGAACTGCCTTCAGACAATTGGTAAGACCTGCCCCTATATCCCTCTTTCAGGGTAGAGTTGGATGTTCTGGGCCTGCTGCAGGCATGGTGACAGCTACCTTGTTGAAATGCGTAGTAATACTTGGTTTGTTGCCAGTGAGAAGAGTGTGGCATCTTTAGAGAAGGGCTTTACACCTTCCTCTCAGTTGGTCAGTAGTAGTTATTTTTATAATACTGGCATTCATCAGTTAGTGCTCTGTATAATTCCTTGAAAGCTGCAGTTAGACAGCAAAAAAAGGTGTCCACCACAAAGGCTGGGAAACAGTTTGGAGCTCTGACAGTAGAAAGGCAAACCACTTCTGCGGTGCTTGACTTCCAACTGGCCGGTGTGGAATTTCACCTGCAGCAGAATGGATGCCTTCATGCTCTAACAGGAGAAAAGGATGAAAGGAGAAAGGATGGCTTGCACAGCTCAAGTTATTGCTCAGTGCTTCCCATGAGTCAATAAAGCGATGGCCTAATTAAACTATGCCCGGTGCACCTTTCTTCCCTCATGACTGGGACAATATCTTTTGCTGCTGTAATAGTAATCCTGCATCAATGAAAGAAAATGTCAGTCACTTTCATGGAACTTCCCAGCAGAACTGAACAAACCATAAATGAGGATGTCGGGGAGAGAAATTCGAACTTTAATATATTTAGGTGAGCAAGAGCAAGTATTAATAATCCCTCTTTTATTAAAACTGACTTAAAAGATCTGTTGAGATTAGCTCAATGGCTTTTCTTTATTGTTTCACAGAGTGAGGCATTAAATATTTTGACTGCAAGAAAAGGCTGATTCTTGAAAGTCTTACTAAGGGTAACATCTGTAAGCCAACCAATTTTTTATTTCTTTCTTACTGACATCTGTTCAGCAAAATTTACAGACTTATAAACTGAACATGAGACAATCACTTGAAAGTTATGTGAAGACTCATGGCTTATGCCTTTCTACTTTTCTGGGTTGTATCTTCTGTTTTCATTTTTTTATTAATCAATCAGCAGCCTGAGGTCCCGGCCAAAATGCAGGGCACCTCTGGGTCTTCTTTCCATGCTGGGGGCACAGTTGGAGTGCACTACAGCTCCCTGCCAGGCTCTGCGGTCCAGGTTTCCTGCCCCTCCTGGAGGCACAGGTCTTGTTCCAAGCTAAGGTCTCAGTTATTTACCTGTCCCAGGAGTCTGCAGGACTTCTGTGTTCAATAGTTTTATTGTAAACTGACTTTCCCTATTTACACCTAATATAACCTTAAATCTTCTGCCTGGTGTCATGCCTAACCTTGAATTCTTTGTCTTTACAGTGCCATTTCTCTTTTTATTTATTCTCTGTCTCTCCCCATCTGTTGATAGTTTCAGTTGCTAGATTTCCCAGATGAACTGATAATAATAAGCCAATAATACTGTAAAGTGCGTAAGAAATAACATCCAACTTGTCTTACTGTAATAATCTTCTTAAAATCTGGTCTGCCCTCAGATGAAAAGTGCAATCTAAATGCATACTTGTATGCAGAGGAAAATGAAAACTCTTGGATCTCTTCCTCAGTCAAGTTTTTACCCTCTGCAATTTTTTCAGAAAAAATGGAGAAAAGTACTTATCATATGGCATTTTTATAAAACAGAAGAAAATATATGCATGTTAAAGAACCTCAAATAATAGCTGTATTACAGTCTTCTGTTATCATGTATTTTACTGGAGTTGTTATTATGGACTCATCGCTTGAAATTTTGAGTGTTTGAGAATCTCGGGAAATAGAAGTACATTTCTAGCCTTCGTGTTTGTGGAAGAAAATTTAATTTATGAGTTTTTCTTAATCCACTTCCCCTCCCTTCCTTTGCTCTCCCTTCCCAGCTCTTTCCCTTTCCTGTTTCCTTTTCCTTCACTCTCTTTTCTCCTAGTATAAGATTTGCCTATACTAATTTATTCTAAAACATAATGTCTGCTCACAGCTTTGTGCCAATCACAATTTTTTGAGCTTTGACTCATAACTTTTGAGCACTGGGCAATAGGAAAGGCAATGTTCATGAACGGATGTCTTTGTACCTTCTCTAGACAAGATATTTTTCAATTATTTGGTGTTCTTTTCTGTATAACTTTCACAATTACTAGCGTTCATGTAGCTCTGAACAGAGAGCTTTTCATGGAATACTGGCTTTTCATGTAATTCTTCCTACAATATTAACTTCTTCCATAATGTATGTGATGAATGAGCTCATTAAATAATTTACTTGTTTGATAAAATTTATTTGTTAAATTTACGTAGAAAGAATGAGATCTAATATAGATTCTTTGGAAAGAAGAACACAGGAATGACAATGAGAGTAGACAGTAGTGAGATTAATAGGATGGCAGTCGATGTGATTTCACCCAGCAGGCAGCTAAACACCACACAGCTCACTCCCCCGACCCCACGATGGGATGGGGGGAGAGAATTGAGGAAAAAAAGTAAAACTCATGGGTTGAGATAATGGAACAGCAAAGGAAGAGGGGAAAAAAAACCCAACATACAAAACAAGTGATGCACAATGCAATTGCTTACCACCTGCTGACTGACGCCTAGCCAATCCCCTGCCCAACCAACTGTTCTCATTTATATACTCAGTGTGATGTCATATGATATGGAATATCCCTTTTGCCAGTTTGGGTCGGCTGTCCTGGCTGTGCCTCATTCCATTTCCTTGTACACCTCCAGCCTTTTTGCTGGCAGGGCATGAGAAGCTGAAAAGTCCTTGACTTAGTATAAGCACTACTTAGCAACAACTAAAACATCAGTGTGTTATCAACATTATTCTCATCTTAAATCCAAAACACAGCACTTTACCAACTACTAGGAAGAAAATTAACTCTATCCCAGCCAAAACCAGGACAGGTGTTTTAAGATTTCTAACTATATTCACACCAAAAAAATTGCAACTTCATTTATCTATCAACATTTATTTTCAGTCTGTTTCCTGATTTTCTCTTTTCTTTCTTTTCTATCTGCTTTTGTCTTTTTAGGTTCTTTGGCATAAGATTGGTTCAGTTGCTATGTGAGTTTGGAAAATAAACTAATACATTTTAGATATTATTCCAGTCTAATACTGAGACCATTCTATAATATGTACATGCATGTACATACGTACATGCAATTGAGATAGGACATGGGATATTCTAAGTATACTTCACTCCCTTATAACACCTGAGGGAAACTCTACTGTAAGTGCCCATGTTTTTCTGAGATGTTAATTTTGCATTACCTTGTAATTCTAAGACTAAGGCTTGTGCAGTTGCCCATGATAGTGTAAGGGTTTTATTCTTCATGAGATGCAACACAGGTATTTTGGGAATTCTAGTCAGAGCTCTCCTCAGTCCTTATTTAATTTGGAAGTTTAATTTCATCCATAATAAAACAGGAAACATATCTTTCCTAGTGTATCACCTTCTTTTGTGATTTTCTTTTAAAATAAATCCCTTAGATTTCCTTCAGGTCGCTTTATGTTATGTGAAGATCAGCAGTTGCAGCCAACAGCCATATCAGCTAAACCAAGAAAATTGTCTGTGTTTTGACCTTTATTTAACATGAAGACAGTAGGTTAAAATAAAACGTAAAACTGACATATACTTAAATCCCTAGAGTCTTTCTAGTCATGAAGATTCTAATAAATTCCCATGCTAGATTTTTCTTTTGTTAGTCCTACTTCTAGAAAGTAATTTCTACTTCCTTCTTTTTTATAAAATTTTTATAAAATTCCTTCTTTTTCTTTATTCTATATGTATTTTTTCTCATTGTCCTTTTCATCCGTGCCTCCAGTCCCCAAATACCTCCATTAATTGTTTGTCTCCCTGAAATAAGCAAGTAAGGGAGAGATGATAATTACTTTGCTGTTCTACTTCACTAATATTATAGATAGCTTACATATTGATTAAGATCATACAATTATCTCTAGTTTCATATTGCTGCGAGTCAAACTACCAGTTGGGAGGTTAGTACCACACTGATGAAAAGTCACCTTGTTCTTCACAGGTGGTATGTGCAGTCCTTCCTCTGTCCTGTTCTCTCTCTCATTTCCTCTATCTCTTCCATCATTGTGGCTTTTAAGAGGAAAATCTAAGTGCGAAGCAACAATACAGTATGCCTCTGCTTTGGGTATTTTTTTAACATTAGGTTTTGGATAAGTTTGTAATATAGAGAGAGTAACAAATGAGCATGCATACAAACAGCACAGGAGGTTTTTCTGAACATTTTCATTCCTCTGTAGGTAAAGGGAAATGGCTATATGTCACAATGTAAAGAAAGTTTTAAAGAAGGTTATTTTCAATAAGAATCTATCATAAAGGACTAGGCATTTGTTCTGGCAAGCCATTGACTAGCCATGGTTGTTTTTTCATTGTTTTCAAAGCTTCATACAACTTAACAGACAATTTTCAATGACACAATGAACTTATTTGATGCATCTTTGAGCCCTTTGTATCTGAAGACTTACTCCAATGTTGATCAAGTGAAGACATTCAATCTGTTTGAGAAAGAAGACTTAATTACCCTGCTGCCAGAAAAATAGCAACCTTCATCAGGTTAAGGATGAGATGTGTGGCAGCAGCATAGGGTGTCTTCAGGTATTCTTAGCTGCTGATTAATGAAAGGTATACTTCGAAGACACTAAAAAAATCAATGCTAACTTTTGTTTTAAGGTTTACTTGCAATACATTTATAATTACTATGTCCTGCTGGGGATGCTACCGTGCTGTGTCTTTATTTTCTTTCTGAAAGCTTTAGCAAAAACAAACCCATATTATTTTGTCAAGCAGAATTTTTGGCTGTCCTAGATGGACTTCAACCTAAACTTTATGAATAGCTTAAATGCTACAAAAAGGAGGAAAGACAGACACACAGGCACTTATGAAGGCTGGTTCTATTTTTCTCTTATGATACAAAGCAATATAATTGCTTTCTATTACCAAAATGTCATTGTGCTCGTATTTCTGGAGTGATTCAGTGACATCACGGGCAAAGCTCTTTCAGAGTGTTACAGAAGGATCTGTTGATCACTTCAACTTTCTAAAGAATGCTAAAATGTTCCCTTAGAAGTGCATAGGTCTTGTGCTTCCTCTCTGCAAAAATGACTTTTTTTTTCTGCGAGATTAGGGAACAAAATTAAGTCTCTCCAACTTAGTTATATGTTTTAATTTTAAATTTGTGCTGTATGGAGTAAGTAATAGACAACTTCAGGAATACTGTGCATGACTTGACTTGCATAATAGCACATGATTTTTCATACCATAATTCAAAACATTTTGTCAAAACTATTTCTCATACTAAATGCAAGGCAGGAAATAGAATTGCTGAAAATTATTAGTTAAACAGATAATTCAAGAGGTTGAGCAGGGTAAGTAAATCATACATGAATCTATCAGTACTGGTCTTCAGATATTTTAGGCAGTCAAACGCCAGCATGTTTGTTAATTAGAAATTAGCTCTTAGTTGGAATGAGTGTGCAGGGTGTGAAAGCTGGCTGGAAACAAGGATTCGTACAGCTGTAGAAAAGTTTCGATCCTTTGAATTTGTTTGTTCCATGGAACAGAAACAAGACATTACTAAAAAACGAAGGGATTGAAAGGAGCTACTGCATCAGAGGAGCAGTCAGAAAGAAAGGAAGAAGGAAAGACTCATGCCAGAGTAGCCAATACAACTAAAGTTTGTGCTGTACATGTAAATATTTATTAATCAAAGAAAAAAATAATCTAGAACTGGAAACTCTCCTTAATTCTGTCCTCTGTTTAAGAAAACTTCCAAAAGAATTGTTATTTTCTGACAAAATAAGTTTTTCATAAAATTCCCAGCCAGCTCTACTGAGTGTAGCAGTGAGTACCAGAACAACACTGCTGACAGGAAAGCAAATGTTTTCTGTGTAATATGGATTCCCAATTCTACGTTGCTCTGTGGAAAAGCGGAAGCTGTGCAATGTAGGTCAGTGCGGTGTCAATTCTAGCAAAATAAAATACAGATGCTTCCTCTCAAATCAATCAAAACATCTGTGAAACTTCACAAATTAGAAATAACATGGACATGTGAATCTACTCAACACTGCACAAAATAATCACTGTTTTTTATTGTGGTTCTCAATAGCTCTCATACATACAAAAGTACGTTAAAATTTATAAGTGCACATAAAAGTTGCACAATGACTAAACTATACAAAATTATATTTCTATATTGTTAAAATTTAATGTATTAGTCAAAGCATCAGATCAGAAATTTTGCTTCAGTTTTAGAAAGAGTAAATAATCTTTTACCATTGTCACATGGGGGAAAATCCCCAGTATTTCCTTTTGTCTTTCACTGATGCGATTACAAAATGTGAATTGTGTTTTAGCCACTTATGGTAATGACGCCCTGATTCAGTACAATTCCATGTCCTCTTAGCATAGATACGTTTCTTAGATCCTCACTATAATAAGCCTGAGGCTTATCTCTCTTTGTGTAATTCCAAGGTTTTTTCTGCCATGTGAAAGAGTGCCTACTAGCTACTTGACATCTCTTTCTGGGTGTTTGGGGTTTTTTTACTGTTGTGTTTTGGTTTGGTTTGGCTTTTTTTTTTTTTTTTTTAATTTGGAAAATTATTTTTCCTATTTTTCTCCTGGATTGCATCTTAATTACCAAGTCCAGTTTGTGTTCTACATTCATTAGTATTTAGTTCTGGCTTAGTTGTTTGAATTAATGCTACATGCACAAATTATAAATTATTGGAGCTACGGTATTTTCTCAGAAATTAGATCACTAGTATAATTTTAAGAGGAATTAAAGCATGTACATTCCTTACCATAAGAAAAGTACTTGAAATAAGGTACAGACCAATCTCTCATATGCAATAGAACCCTGTTGAAAACTGATATATGTGAAAGAACTCTGATTAGCTGTAAGATATTTTCCTCCTTTACTTGTGTCATACTCTTCATATTTTTTCTTTCATTAGCACAGTGTATTTACACAGGTGGAATACACCACTTTGCAAGACAGTGTCTTTTACAGCTGGTCTTATTTTAGCAATTTGATTCTTCCTTTTTTGGTGTTTGAACTAACTAAAGCCATTGTTTCATTTCAGTTTGGAAGACATTACATTGAAGATCTTTTTAATGATTTTCGAGATGGACGAAGACTTCTGGAGCTTCTGGAATGCCTTACAGGCCAAAAACTTGTATGTGTATATTAAACTGTTCACTGTGTATTGAAGTCTTGATGTTGTGATAATTGTAGTAGGTGTTGTTCATTAATTTCTGCCATTGATAAGGGCCTGTGGAAACTATTTTTTAGGGGTCTGAGTATTTTTGACTTTCATTTGAAATTGAGGAAACATTGAGACTGAGAACTATATTAGACACTAACCCTTTGCTAGGCATATATTTGAAATTAAAATGTTCTACTTTGTTGTATGCACTTATTAAGGAAATGCGGCAAAGAGAAATAAGGCTGAGGCAGCGTTCATTTAGATATTTAGATTTTAGCTGCAATTCAGGAATTCTTTATCACTATATGGTTGTGCTAAATACAAGGAATAAAATTTAATGTGTAGAATTAGAATGTTTTGCTAATAAACTTCATACTTATAGTCCGGATATTGGAGTTGTACAAGTCTGAAAAGAGAGAACTCTTTTCAGAGTTATTATTAACCTGGAAATTCTAAAGCAACACATCACACATATTTTTGAATATCCTCTCTTCTGTTCCTGCTTAGACTTTGTGAGCTTGGGATCTTTCTTTGAAAATTTCTCATAAAAGAGTAATGAAGCAGGCTGGAATTTTGAGAATCAGAATCCAGAGAGAATATATTTGTAAATAAATATTAAACAAACTGATGCTTCTCTGTTTGGTGGTCATAGTAATGTTTGTAAATTGTACATGGAAAAGAAGATTAATCATAATAGAAACAATCTGGAATTACCTGATTTTATATACATTTCAATGATTTATTCACTGGAAAATGCCAAGATATCATATTACCTTCCAACTGTGGTCCAGTTTATTTCAAAATTGCCATTATTTTATATTGGGAAGCTATATATGCACAATATATGGTAATATTCTTAGTGTTGTCTTAAAATTATGAAATAGAAAACTACGGCTATAATATTTAGGTTACATATAGTATGTTCTTGTTTCTGATTTTAGGCAATCAAATTTGTTTTATTTTCTTTGTAGGCAAAAGAAAAGGGCTCCACAAGAGTTCATGCTCTGAACAATGTCAACAAAGCACTGCAGGTTTTGCAGAGAAATAACGTAAGTAATCAGCCAGACAGGATCACAACATCCTATAGGTAGCGTACTTGATGCTTTGTAAGTGTTGGATCCAACTCTGGTCTATAGTATACAATTACTGAAGTCAAGGCAGTTTTATTAATGTGACTTGGATACTTTGTTGTTCAGCACCAGAATGGAATGTATTTCAAAGAGTTTAATAACTGCTGCCAGCAAATGTCTGAATATTATATCTATAACAGATGCTATCTGAAGACTGATCAACATCCATAATTTTATGGTAATGCATGGTGTTTACAATGCATTTTAAAAGGTTAATTACAAGAAGTCATCCATAGCTGGTTAGAAGGTTCTACCTATTAAAATATCTACTCACAAGGTCTGATGATTATCAAGTCTGAAAAAATCAGGCTTTTCCTATCAGGAATATTTTTGGTAAATTTTCATTGATGTCTGTTCCTTACGGTTTGTAACATTAAGGAACTGAAACATATCAAAACCACTGTCCATTCTACTTTGTCAGGATTGACTTTTCAAGCCAGTATTCTGTGCATCATTTTTGAGTAAATATTCTCATATCTTCCTTATGCAAGCATTCTAATGGACCAATAACTTTAGCAGACATTTTTAGTATCCAACTAATTATATCATATCTCCTCCTCAAGAATAAATTCAAATAAACTATAACATTTGCTTAAACTTAACAGTAAGATGTGATGGAACAGTGATAATGTATTCTGTGCTGCATATTATATTGGATTTCTTGATAGCTGCAGTAGGTCACTAAACATGCTTGAGTTCAGCTGCTGAATAAAGTTATCGATTTTATAAATCTAAGGTAATGCTTATCCATCTGAAGATTTGTGCATAAATGAAAGTGACCTTATAATACCGGCATAAAGACCTCCAGCTTGATTTTTCTTTTTTTTTTTTTAAGAGGAATTTAATGCAAATAAATAGAAGACAAAGCTTCCAATTCTTAAAAATCTGCAATATTTGACATTGCTGAAAAAAATCAGCCATACATTATTTCGCAGTATGCAAGAAGGTTTTCATTGTATACCTGGAACGTGGTTACAAATTTTCATAGTAAATGCTTTTAAAAGTATTTATTTACTACGTATAAATCCTTTAATGTGCTGTTCATTCAGTTTCCGGAACACAACAATAGTCCTTTTCAAATATAGAAAGAAAACAGAGAGTATTCCAATTGAAGAATATAGCAGAAAAAGCATTGTTTTAGGAAGTGAAGTGGTCATCCAGTGGATATCACATTCATGTAATAAACACCTTATAAGCCATACACCCTGTAAAAATTAGTATAGTGTGTTTACATACTATATCAAATTAGTATAAAGTCAAAAGATCTGCCTCTGGAATAGCTTCCTCAACCTTCAAAATCACCTCAAGAGAAATTTCTATGGGACTGCAAGAATGCAAAATCAATGGTTCTAAAGCTATTTAAAGCCTGTGACTAATCTAGATTTTGCTGGTATGTGCCACCCTTGCTCTGAGGTTCTGCAGTCATCTGGGTTATTTTACTGATTATTTTTGAGTGAGGGGTTGTCCCAGTAGAGCCTCAGGCAATGCTGTGGTAAGCTGGTAAGTGATCCTCTGTTTCAGTAAAACAGATGTAAGCTCCACATATTCAGGCTTCTGTTTCCAAAATGAGATGGAGGATTTGGCCTGTAGAACATGTAGGTGATACTGTAATAAGCTTTGTAGTGGGTCACTTGCTACATGGTCCCCATTTGAAATTTAGGATATCAAGTCCAATTCTAAGAAAAGAGTTCTTAGAGAGTTTTAGAGTTCTTGACAAAATATCTTCTTTGTATGGGATTAGTGAAAATGACTTATACATAGATGAAATTAAATTTAAAAAAAAAAAAAAAAAAGAGGCTTGAGTGTGAAAAACCTTTAGCCATTCTACAGATGTAACTTCAAATAGCTTCAAAAGTGCAGCAGAGATATGCAGACTGTAATTTGTGAAGGAATGGGATAATTTGCCATGTAAATATCAGCTCTTACCATGAAAAACTACATCTATGAAAAAGTGAGGATGCAAATTTTAGAGTCATAGTTTCCATCCAAAAGTGCAGATCTTATCTTGTATTGTCTTTCACTCACATCCTTGAATTTGGCTTTTTTATTCAGTTAGCATAAAAGGTGGGGGAGGGTGAAGGATCATTTCACATGTGGAGGAAAGCATATTCCAGGGTGATAAATGCTGATGCATTATGAAGTTACAAATGCATAATATAACTGTGGAAAACAAAATTACTGGACAAATTAATATGGAAAAGACTTGCTTAGATCACAATCATTGGTTTCTCTGTATTCCAGAACACATCCTGCCTTGCCTTTTACATTATAGAATTTAATTAAGGCAAAATAAGTTCTACTTTAATCTAAATATGTAGAACAGTATCTTGCATTTGTAGATTCTTACACTGTCTAGATGTGTGTGCAGCTTTCAGCAAAGTATGTTATGTACGGTAGTGTAGAGCATAATACAGGAGTTTTTCTGTAGCAGTTTTGTGATTTGTAATTGTAGAGGCTTAGTATAAAAGAAGTTGAGTTATTATTAACTATTACTTTTAACTGTGTGTTTTTACAACATGCTATAACTGGAATAATTGGAACTCTAGATCACTGTTTGCTTTTTGCCAGCACATTAATTGTGCCATTTATAAAACATGAGTTGGATGTTTACTAAACAACAGAAACCCAATTAGAGATTTACCTTAGGCCATTCCTCCCTCTCCCTCACCACAAAGAAAGTTTAACACCAAATGTATGAAAATAACACCGACCTCTTATGCTTGCTATGAATGTTATACCAAGATTTTTTTGTTTCTTTAATAGGTTGATTTGGTAAATATTGGGAGCTCAGACATCGTGGATGGAAATCATAAGCTGACCCTTGGTTTGATCTGGAATGTAATCCTCCACTGGCAGGTGAGTGGCACTGCTGCTTTATTATTATTTACCTTTATTCTGCTAATCTTTTTGCCATTATTATCCACCCACAACCTGCAAAATAAGCATAGACATTGCAAAGAATGTCCTAAATCAGCACGTTTTATGGCAGTCTGTTTACATATTATGTAGGATACTAAGAATCTTAAGAAGATAAAATAGGTTTTAGAGCATTAGCAGCAGCTCTTTTGACTCTAATTTCATAGTCAAATGTTGCAAGACAATATATGGTACAGTCATAGTTAGAAAAATGGATAGACAAACACAACATGTATATATAGTTTTCGTAGCAATTTTTCTTTTTAGTAGCTTAGAGAGAGTGACTTCTATACTTTAATGAAGTAATCACATTTGTTGCTTTTCACTGCTGACCCATCCTGCCAAGAATTATTTTTAGAACACTAAAAAGCTGCTACTCACAATTTATTGCAGCAGATGTGGCTCATTTAGCTTCCTTTCTCTTTAGAGAGAATGGGAGGATTATGATATAGATTTTGTGAAAAATAACATGGTAGGTGAGGATACTTAAGTAAACAAAATCTGAGACAGCAGTAAAATAAAAATTCAAAAAGAACTAGCATCTAGATGCTCTGAGTCTATGTGTTTGTATGAATCTGGACTAAGAGTCTGTCCGTTTATGTGGGCTCTGTTTCCCAAGCAATAACCTACAAGTTTTTTGTAGCATTAAAAGCAAAGATAGTGGGAAACAAAGATCTTATATTTAAACCTAAACACTCCTATCAAAAATCACAAGTACATCATTCATGGAAGTAGAGAACATTTGTTTCTAATTTTACAGGACAAGTTGTAGTGAAAACAACAGAGAAAAGCTGCAAATAATTAAATAACTTCTTTCTCTGTCTCCCATTCCAAAATTCCTAGTTTAATTGCATAGCATTGTTCTAAAATATTTATTAAGAGCACACAGAATATGAAACCTAGCTGTACATCTTCTACGAATAATCTTTGAATCACTGTGTTTTAATTTATAGGAATTATGGACTGAGATGACTATTCATGTTCAAATTCATATTTTGATTTGTTCATATTTTGATTTGTTCCTATTTTATCCTGAAGCAAAATGTTGAAGATGGGCTTTAGTATTAGCTGTGTACTTATTAATTTTTCTTTCAGCTTTTCCTGCCATTCCTCCTAAGGCATACTTGCACACAGAAGACACACATGTTCCCTGGAGTAGTGTGGTGAGGTTTTTGACAGCAGGCGTGTGCTCTAAGGGTACTGCTTGCTTGCAGTACGTAGGTGATTCATTTCAAGTTTCATCGTAGGCCTAGTGATAACCGTGACAGCAGCTGTAATGGTACCTGTGACTTCAGCTAAACTACCCACATATGACAACATACCAAGACTACTATATTTATTTGTAGTCTGGGGGAAGATTAAGAAAAATAAACAATAATACACAGGCTAGTGGATTTAGTGCATGCTACTGATGCAGTTTGTGCTTGAAGGTGCAATCCTTTAATTCAGTGGTTCCAAGAACTTACATTCCTAAGAAGAGTCGCCTAGAGGAAGTATATCTGCCTGCATGATATGAGTTGCATGGACAGATATTTTTTTGCACAAGAAAGGGTAATAAGATTTTTTCCAGTTTCACATCCTGCAGCCAGGACCACATTAGGACTGAACTGTATTTATATATGACAACAAGACTATCTCTTATAAAAATGTCAGTCTTTGTGTGTGAAACGTGAAAAAAAAAAAAAAAAAGAAAAAAAGAACTGATAGAATAAAGGTGCATGAAAGTTAACAATGAGGCAGTACCAGTCTGAGTGGGTATCAGCAGTCTCACTGGGAAGAGACAGTGGTGGAGTCATTGCAGCAGACAAGATTTGTCTCATTCTTGCCACTCTCATTTCCGTTCAGAAGAAATCTTGTGGCTTTCCATATCCCCTGTGGTGATTGTGTCCTTTCTTATTTAGCCTGTTTTTCTGATTATTATTAAAAGCTTCACTGAAATTGAACCACTGTTCTGAGTTGAGCACCTTCTGCCAAAGCTCTTTATGATGCTGAAATCTATCAGAGTTTCTATTTCCTTGAAGGTGCTGCCCTCTTTCTCACAGTTCTGTGATCCCAGCCTCACAGCACCATTAACATTTAAGCAAAACTAAAACAATAAATTTCTTATCTGTTACATTTGACAAAGACTCTTAAGAATGGAAAAAAAACATTCTATATTGCAGTGTGCAAGTTGTTTTGTTTTAAGAGCAGACTTATTTTGATGTAGAGCGTAAAAACCAAAAAGCCTATCAAAAATCTTTGGTAAGAGTCACAGCCAAAATCCCAACTTTCTTCAGAAAAAAAGCAAAACAATAGGTACATACATGAGGCAAATATTTCAGAGAGATGTGCATTTCAACCAACAGTCAACCTCGTTTGGAGACCTATTAAAAGCACCAAGTACATTGTGCACTTGTTGGAGAACATGTATTTTATTGGAATTACAATTTATTTTATTTTGAATTATAATGGTGGAAGAGAAATGTTAACAGTTCTGTCAATCCACCTTGAATCAATGAGCAAAGAACATCCTATACTTTGATAGGTGTCTTGAACATCTATGAAAATGTTCTTAAAAGAGTTCTTTAAAATGTGCTTTGAAATACTTTAGTGGATTCTAGCTATAAAAAGTAATCTATGCAGTCAGAATTCCTTAAATGTAGCAAGTAAAAAATACTAAGTGATTCTGTAAGGGAACTGTAAGGTCCCTTATTGACTGAGAAAAATGAAAAAAACCTTGAGAATGACTTTTTTAGATTCCCTCCTTCTTCTCTGCCTCTCTCCTGGGGGCAGCATCCTGAAGCCAAGTGCCAGTCTTATAAAATGCTACGTGCCTGAGTGTTGGTTTCAAGTGGAGCAGATGTAGTGCAAGCCTGAGATCATGCTATGTTCCTAGTCACCTTACGCGCACACAGCTACGCACACATAGACGCCAAGATGTGGTCCTGCAGTGAGGAGATCACAAGTCTGCTGCTGCCATGGGCCAGACCTGGGCACGCTGCTTTTGGCCGCTTCTCACTGTGGTGATGAGAAAAGCAATGATCCCATTCTGTTCACAGCTTTCTGTTTGGCTGTTTGACGTTTTGGAAGTCATCTTAGTGGTGCCCTTTTCCCTCCTTCCATTCAAAATTGAATCTTTGCTTATTGCCATAGTATAGGTCCATTACCCAGGAAGAGCAAGTATTTCAATTCTCTGGAAGTTGGAGCTTCCTATGCCTTAAAGCTTTGTTTCCTGCCAGGATATACTGCATTAGAAAGGAGAGGTAACAAAGAAATGAGAATCAGAGGTCAACTCATCATTTGACAGCAAGAGTCAGAGCCTATGAGACACTTTGAAATGGCTGTAGTTTTTTTAGCTGGGATGCTGAGGGAACTTATCCATCCAAAAGCTCTTCAGGCTGACATGAACACATCTCTATGTACTACTGCTTCTGAACAATACATCTTAACCGAGAAGCTTTCAAAAAGCTTCCTTCTAACCTCAGTGTCAGTCAGCGCCTTTCTGCTCAGATGCTGAACTTGCTTTAGGGCCCAGCGGGCAGCAAGCTGCTGCACCTGCAGCGGCACGGCATGGCACGGCATGGTGTGGCACGGTGCTGCATGGCGCAGCTGAGATGCTGGGTGGGGTGAGAGGGATGGCAGCATCCCTCGGGGCGCTCAGGAGGACAAGGTGGGTCCAGTTGTAGAACTGGACTTTTCCACCATTTCTCACAGAATAGGAAGCAACCTCAGCCTTCAGGATGAGATCAGACCCTTTTACTTCGTTATTTGAAATGCCTGCCATTCCCTAGGAGACAACAAAACCCCATAAATTTAACAGTCTTCACTGCTGTAGAGAAATGCAGGAAAATGAGAGTAAATCTCTATCCATTGTCAGTGTATTAAACTCAACAAGATGAGTTTGAAGGTATTTTGTATTCAATTACTCAGAAGTAGAAAGAAATGCAAAGTTTTTAGCTTTGTCTCTGCAAATCAAAACTATCACTGGCTTCACTGGGTTATTCTAAATAATTACCTTCCTGACAGACCACTGTTTTATTATTTTTGCCTAATTTCCTCTGTTCATAGTTATTGCTCCTTTCTCTGTTAACGTCAACTCAAACACTTGATCTTTTCTATATGTAACGAACCTTTATATTTCTAAATCTTGTTTTTCTGCATTCATTCAGCTCTTCTTTTATAAGAATGTATGTTGTATTTTTCAAATGTTACAGTTTGCTTATAATATTCAGATAAATCTGCATTTGTAACTACAAGCGCATGATAAAAATCCAAAATGAACAATGAAGCCCTGGCTTGGACAATTTGCCATTACCATAATTTCAATATTTTCTAGTCTTTCTTGTTGTTTAAGCTTGGTGCAATAGATGCTAATCTCGAAACTTTTCTTCTTTTTTTTTAGCACATGGATTCATGAAAACCAAAATTTTATATTTTGACAGTTGTAAAGGGGTTTTGCCTGGAAATACAGGAGGCAAATCTCTTAGCTTCTTGCTGAATTATGTAAATCTACTTTGGCAGCACTCAGTAATGAAGACACTGAAAATACTAATGAGAAACTCAAAATACCCACTCAGACATATGAAGCAAAACTAAAGACTGTATTTCCTAATTTTCTTAAACTCTTTACTGTCTGTAGCATAGTGTATTCCTGGTGTAGAAATGGTGGCAAGCATAAAATGCTGCTATTCTTATCCAACAGAATTTTACATTCATTTTCATTGGTGCAAATGACAATCTTAGACTAAAGTCAGGAATGTATCCCATGAAATTTAGAGAGGATCAATTTCTCCTCCCATCTCAGAACATACTAATGTATAAAGTTAACTTTATACCTAAGTCTCAGAAGGAAAATTGAAGGCACCGATACTCCTTGGGTAGTATGCATCTGAGATGTCAAAACAAAACATTCTTTTAGTATTTCATATCTTCACTTATTCAGATGGTTGAATTAATTATTGTGAAACTAGCAAGAAACTTACCAGACTGAACAATAAAATGGTATCTGGGTTTTTTTATAAAGTATCATAGTAATTCTTTTGTTGTTGTTGTTGATTACTCTGTGAGATTACAGCTTCTGCATGTTATCTTATGGTTTTTACAGTTTCAAAGTGGTCAATACTTTATCATAAAGTAGCTTCTGCATTGAATGTGGTTCTTTGATTGATATTGGGTGCAGTGCAATTCAGGTGGAGAATTGTAATGAAATTATATACTCCATAAGTGAATAAGCAACAATAAGCAACTTTATAGTTAAATTATATCTGAAGGAGTATTTTAAAAGAGCAGTATTTTTCCAAGATATATGGAGAAAGCAATGATTTAAAAGAAATTACTTTACAGGAAAATAAATTATAGACTTCTTAATAGAAGTTTTGGGTGCTCTTTCACTAGTAAAGAAGTTGCTAAGTCAACTCCAGTATGTCAAACTCCAGGCTAATATTTTCAGAAGCCCTCAGAATTAAGGGCCTTTGGTAAAAAAATAACTGTAGATCGATGAGCTTTCTCTAATGAAAGGGGAATATTAACAATTCACTAAAAAAATTAAGAATGAAACATAGACAATACTGCTTTAATGCATGCAGTGAAGTTCACTTTTCATCCAAGTGCATGTATGCAAATATAGTTAGCACATTAAGGTCAAAAACATTATCTACTGTGAACTAAGCATATTTATTTTGCCTTGGTATTTATTTCAACTCTGTCAAGGAGAGAAGAATGCTTTTCATTGTTTTATCAACTTTTTCTATAATGTATAATATTAACTAGGGATATATTTCCAGGGCAAAGAAAACCACAAGGAGAAATACTTAGTTTAAATGAACTCTCTTCCCATAAGTGGTGCAAACAAATCTGCCATCTCTGTTCATACATGGAACGCTTCACGTTGCACAGAGATGAACGTACTGAATGTATCAGCAATGGCGACCACCACGTCAGTATTGGTTGTTTTTAAGCCTTCAGAGTTGACTGCTATCATTACACTGTGACACCAAGTACGTTCTGTAATTACTTAGAAGGTTTTTCTTTCAGGCTTACATATAGGCAATGGAAGTTTTTGAGGGTAAAATGTCAGCTTTTAATGAGTAAGTGCTATCATTGATGAAATTCTGTTTCTTATTGCAGGTCAAAGATGTAATGAAAAACATCATGGCTGGACTGCAGCAGACAAACAGTGAAAAGATTCTGCTGAGCTGGGTCCGCCAATCGACTCGTAATTACCCACAGGTCAATGTTATCAATTTCACCAGTAGCTGGTCTGATGGATTGGCTTTCAACGCACTCCTCCACAGTCACAGGTAGGAAGACTAACTTTTTGTTATTTCAGTGAGCTTGTAACAGATGGCTGTAACAGGGCTTGAGGATGTTCTGCCTATCATGTGAGGTTTTCAGCTGCTTCCTGTGTGAATTTTTCAGCATTCTTTTAAACGCCTGACTGTTCACTTTGACCTAGGTGCTGTGTTTGGTGTCCGACTGAATCCTCCTGTGGAGGGCGAGGGCCTGAGCTTTTCACTGTACAGCAGAATATGCTCAATTCGAATCCTTTTCTGGAATTCCAGTGTATATACCAAGCAGCTAGTCTCAAGGAGTACAGGCTTGGAAACTTTTGAGAAGAGCAAACCTTTGAGGTTGTCCTAGAGGGAGAAGGAGATTTTCCTGTAGGGCCTTAGAGGAGGGAAGTGTAGTGTGTTTATTGAAAGCCTCTGACAGTTGCTGGATGGAAAGTATGGATTTGCATCGAAAGGACACAGCTGGAGAGGGTAGCCTTTGTTTTCAAATCCTTTCATGTTGTTCCCCCAGTTGATTTGAATTTTCACCCTTTCTCAGAAGTTGTCTAGTCCATGCTGTATAAAACTCTACCTTTAGAGATTCAGAGTTCTCTGGTGGTTCTGTGTACTTGGCTTGTAAGGCCTTGGCTTGTAAGAAAGACATGCAAGCCAAGACCTATCTTAAAGGTCAAGTTCTTGCTACTACTGGTTTTAAAGCAGTACTTAATTTTCCTATGTGGTAAGCCTCCTGATCTCTCTTCTCCTACTTCTATACCTCTCTCCTAAAGGGGGCTGTCCTGCCAGGTGGCTGACTGCTCCAAATTATCAGTTACAGTTGAGTTTTTGAACATTAATGGGTATGTTCTGTTTAGTAAGAGACAACAGGGATTTGCGAGATATTAGTACAAGTCAGGTCTTTTTCTTTTTTGTAGTTGCATTAAAGGCTTAAAATAAAATAAAGCAAAATACTTCTAAAAGTGTAGTCAGAGACAATATAAGGCTTCCAAATTAAGCAGTGAAGAGCTGCAGATACTTCCTTCCAAAATTTTCACTGTCTCATGTAACTGTTGCTGAATGAAACTATCTGATTATTGCTGTAGCAGCCTGAAGACTAACACTGGCAGCCATTTACAGTAGCTATGCCTTACATCACCATCCCAGGCACAGCGGGCATCTCTGGCTGAGTCCATTTTTTCACCCTGCATATGTCTGGGTTCCTTGAGTAGATCTGACTGAACAAAAATCCAGGAACTTTCAATCACAAGTGTTCTTTGCTTGTAATGTTAGGAATGAGGCATTATCTTAAGGAAGAATTTATTATACTCTAAAAGGCCTTTGTGTATATCTTTCAGCTGCGTTCAGTATTTATAACATTAACAACTGGCTTTTTCACCACCCTGCTGTTACTCTGCTGTTGATGTGCTCACACCTTCTTGGTGTTGGTGCAAATGTCTACGCAGGTATCGGGAGAACTGCATTTGGGCACCTAATAAGAAAAGAACTAAAATATAGTGACTATGTCATTTGCTTTTGATAACTACTTTATTCATTGGTCATTTGTAAAAATGTGGTTTGGTGATTTTTTTTCAAACAGTCTCTAAACTTTTTTGTTATTTCTGCTGATAATAATTTCTCATTTTTATTTGCTCTCATTTCATAAGTGGTTTCATTCTGATGGACCTGAACATAGGAATGTAATTATCCTGTAGAAATCAATGAATCTCTTTCTTTCTAAAAATCTGATTCCATACTTGAAGATGATTTAAAAAAAAAAAAAAAAAAGCTTTGTATGGGATACTCTTCTATCTGCATCACTTACCTTCATGGAAGCTCTGTTAAAGTATGGGCGCTTACACATAATTTCTGTGGGCATGAATGCCTTTTTGTCATCCTAAAACACTGTCTATACAAAAAATAGTTATGCTGAAATTACATTGGATTACTAATTAGTGCTGTAGACTTAAAGGGTAAAACCAGTAGTACTCTATGGCATTGTAGCTACCTTGATTTCATTTTCAGCAAATCAGTGCAGCAGAAGGTGGCATGTCTTTTCACCTAGACACAATATCAGACTGCCTGTTTCCTGATTAGAATATCTGATACTCAGTTATTCAGATTGCATGCTCTACAGGACCACGTAATATCATCTGGTGTCTGAAATCAGTAATCAGAAATCCCTTTTTATCTCTCTCTGAAAGAAGAGCTCCAGAAGTCTGAACAGAGGCTCTTATTCAGGTGCAGTTCCTGGTTGGGGAAGGCAGTTGCCTGCCTCAGCCACATTGGGGTTGTCTACACAAATCTCTAAGTGTCTGTATGTCATACTTTATGCGCTGCTGTGTTCAGTTCAGTGCAAAGTTCACCAGTTGTGAATGTTAATTTCCTGCTCACTACAATTTATGCACTTTATTCAGGTTTTCTAGAACAGGGCTGAAAAACTTAAGCTCGCTTTTACTCTTCTTGTGTCTGCTAGCATAAATCTTGCATAGCTTTCTGCACAGTGAGCTTATCTTCAATAGAAGTGAAAAAGAATTACTCCATGGAAGTCTTGTCTCTTGTCCAGTAGTTAATGCACTCATCTGGGAAACAGCAAGTTTGCATTTGGTTTCCCTGAGGCAAGTCTCCAAGACTCCAAGACACACCAGTTGTCTTCTTCTGGACTTTAATCACTAAGTTATTCTGCAAAAGTCTCAGAGGAAGACCTAATGTTCTCTGAAGTCCTGAGTCAGTCATTTTTAAGATGAACCTTTGTGCTTAGTGTGTCATCTATATTGATTTTTGGTGACTTTGCACTTCATGCTCAGTATGCAGGAGCACTGAATTGCCCTTCAAAATTCAAGATGCAGTCAATAAAATAGGTACACTAAGACACTCTGAGTGTTCAGGAACACCTAGCTCTATCCTATAAGAATAAAAAGGCTTTTCTAAGAGGTGTTGACACCTAATTTAGTCACTTTAAAATGCAAGTACCTACTTGTTGAGTGTCAGAGTGTCTTGGCTTCATGCCTAAAGACAGTTTGAATAAGCACTTAAGAACAGTTTATCAACACTGGTTTACATGAAATCTCAGAGAAACCTGGTGTCTCATACAGCATATGCTTTATTAATATTTTGTGGTTTACATACATAGAATGACAAACCCTCTGAAGACAAACACTTTTTAATTTAGCTCCCTGTTTACCCTGTTTGATTTTCTATTTGTCCACTTCTCGTTTTCTACTTCTTTCTCTTCCATTTCCGTGTTCTCCATAAGGTTTCGTCCAGATGTTCTCTTCTCTTTCCTGTCTTCCTCTGAGTTTATTCCTTTCTTTTTCATTAATTCACTTTTCCCATTTTCTTTTTTCCTCCTTCATTATTGTCCCTTTCTACAATACCTTTCAGTACCTCTCTTTCTCCCAGCAATTTTTGTATTGAAATGGGCTCTTGAAGGGAAACAAGGATATGTTGCTCTAATTGTCAGAATGGCCACAGTTGTCTTCATGGTTACTTAGGAAATAACTAGTACATATATGAAATACAATATTGGAAAATTTCATTTTTAAAGAATTAAAACATATGTTCATCATTCCTCAAAGTTAAGTCTTTCATGATTTGTCAAAAATAGTCTTTATTGCAGATAGTAGCTTCCCCTTTTAACACTGAAATCTTTGAGCTTAGCCCTTTCTTCAGGTGTATTTCAGACATAAGCCATACGCCTTCTGCGTTGACCCTCAGGCTGTCATTTGTGTGCACAGTCTTTGTTACGTTTAGGTGTTCTCAGGAACAGAAGAAAAATTAGTCAGAAAAAGTTTGAAAATGTAGTAGGATAATGAACTCATATGGTGGACCTGGTGTCTGGTATGTGTATCTTTTGCCAAGTTTAAGACTATTCCTAGACTGTCTGCTACCAAAAAAAACCCCAATAAACCAAACAACAATCTCTCCAACACTTAAAGAATGAGGCTAGACAATTTTTTCTGTAGTACTTAGGCTCTCTGAAAGTGAGGGAAGATTTCCTGGTAGCATTAAAGTAATTTCTTTTTGACATCTGTAGGAATCAGTTTCTTACAATATACAAACATTAAATTTTCTTTTCTAAACTCAGTCCTATTTAATTTGCTTTTAAAAACAGTGCTTCATAATACTTTTATGGTATAATGTTAAGAATGGTATTTTGGCATAAAGCAGTAAGCTATTAAGATCGGTTCGTATATGCTGTGGTTAGTCCTACTGTGTATCTAAACCACGCTAGTATTTTTACAACTAGATTTTTCTTTTAAAAATAATTCAAACCTTTTTTTATAACTGCATCAAAATATACACTACACTGTAGTCTTTATATTGCCTCATCTGAAATATTGGCTGAGTGTTCAAATTTTTAAGTTCTAACTTACTAGAAATAGATCTAATTAACATTCTACTTTCAGAAAACACTCCTTAGAGTAAGTAGGAAATTTTTAGTCATGCTGTTTTACTGTGATTTCAGGGAAATGAACTTAACTTTTTTGTGAACTTTCCCCAGCTCACAGCAGATAATGGCAAATACTTTTGAAGGAAATGCATAGAAACTTTAAAATAAATAACAGTATACACTATCTTATGCTTACAGTAATTTTTGTGTCTTTGATTTATCCTTCAACAGCTTTCATGTTCAGCCTTAATTTACAGACTTTGTTACATTTTTGTTGCACTAGCTTTGTCTGTGGGCAGCTCCTTTTGAGGGTGGGAAAGGAGGAAGAATAGCAGGAGAAAGTCAATTGAGTAGATAAAGACAGGAGATAGACTTACATCTCTTCTTGGTTTTGATGTTGACACACTCTGGAGTTGCTACTAACAATATATTCCATGTGTCCATCTGCTCTTTAAAAACTGAAACACAAAACAAAACAAAACAGAAAAAAAAGCCAAAACCAAAAAACACCTCAGCCTCTCTCATATCATGTCAGTGTGCTTTTCTAAGTATAACATTCAATTTGATTGCTAAATAGTATTTGATTGCTAAATAGTATTTATGTGTTTCACCATAAAGTATCCAGGCTGAGTGACTGTGTGAAAAATTTGAGGAAAAACACTGCGCTATAGAAAATATCATTATATTCGTTATATTCATTATAGTCATAGTCGAGGTCCTCATTGTCAAGGAATAAACACATTGGAAAGTTGTTATACCTTGGTCTTTCTTCTACTTATGCCACTGCTATATTTTAGGTGTCTGTCCTCCAAAAACATCCTAAATAATAATAAATCATCTTTATTCATGGTTCAGATGCAAAAAGCTTAAGAATGGAGGAAAAAAAAATTAAGGCTGCCTTGGTGAATTGCCACAACAATATAATCCACAAGCACGATGCCTCAAACTCCGAAATTCCTTAAACTCCTGAGATGTGGAAGGCTTAATTGCTGTTATTAAAGAGAGGATACTGGCTTTACATGAATCACCAAAAAGATCTGATATGGTTACTTTTACTTTGATGGTTGATAACAATGAAATAACTGCATGTGTTTAATAATAAAACAAAACAAAACCAACCCCTATCTTTTAAGTGGTGATATTTTCATTTCTCTTACATAATGTTTTCAGTGATGGGTAAGGGTTTTGTTTGTTTGATTGATTTAAAAAAAGGTTCAGACAGTAGTGTGGAATTCATATCTGGATGAATATTTTCAGCATCTCCTTGAAAGCATTAAAAGAAAGTAAGAGACTGGCACAAAACACTATGAAGACATAATACACTGTGAGAGCAGGGCTCTCAGTGGGAAGCTTTATCTCTCATAGTCTTTTAACCCACCATTTCCTTGCTTACAGCTGACTAGTTGTTTTGATCAGATATTTCTAATACCCTTTCTCTGTCATTTTACAAAGGGGTTACTTTGAGTAGATATTCCATTTGTATAACCACTATTTGTCTGTGAACATTTAGGCTCTTTAGCAATTGCTTTTAATCCTGAGTGTGAGGAGCAGCGGAGCACAGGTTACTTGGCAAAGCTACAAGGACACATCAGTGAGCTCAGGGTGCGAATTTTCAGAGTAGGAAAATAAACTAGGGATATGGTTCCTTGAATGGTATATTCTATGTTGAACTGAATAAACAAGGCAGCAGCTGTGGAGTGGCACCATCATCCCAGGAATATATGGAAACTAAAATATTTTGCTAAGGAAGAAAGGCCAGTCCTGCTATAGTTGAAACTCTCCCTACTTCAGGCTCCAGATCACAGAGAGCTTCCCCATTTACTTCTTGTAACGTTTGCCCTCCAGGTGAGTAGCAGAGACAGCTTTGCCTCTTTCCTCTAACTTTGTTGAGGCTTTATTTTAATTTTTTTCCCCTGGCCTTTTAATCAGGATTTAGAAGTGGGAGCAAGTGGCATTCATTAGCTTCCTCCTTGCTTCTTTAAAATGCTTGAACTTAGGCCCAGTGACTGCCTTAGAAATAAGCACTTCACTACAGCTGTTTCTGCTTCAGGATGGTAGAGTGGGGAGGGGAGAAGGAAAATGGCATTAAAAAGAGGTCCTGGATAGAAAAAGCAAAAGCTTGTCTTTAGTAAGTTAAAGGAAAAGTAGAAGTAAAAGTAATGATCTGGAAGTACTTTTATTATATCAAGTCACTAGGTTACATGCTAGTTAGTGGCTCCTGGTTTCTTTTAATTGTGACAGTACTGAAGACATATACAAGATTTTCTTGTATAAATAAAACTAGAACAGCAACAAAACCATAACTTTTTCTCTTGAAAAGGAGATGGTAACTTTTATGATCTAAATGTAGCTCCTTTCTACATACACTGATGGAAAGGTTTTGTGAAATAGATTGGTAAGTTGCTCTCTTGCTAAATTATTTTATTGCATACCAATTCTAATAGCATTATAACCTTAGCTAGAAGTTAATACAGCCTCAGAAAATGGCCTATTAAAACACGCATAGTGTTTCTTTGTGATGTTCATAGTTACCTTTGTGTAACTATTTTTTTTTACCAAAAATTATATGAGTTATAGAGGTAGCTGTTAGAAATGTGTCACTTCAGAAATGCCAAAGAAATTAAAACAATACATTGTGTGATGTTAAAGTATCTTCAAAATGTTTCAATTCCTTCCTTTAGAGTTCTCTCTCTGGAGTGTGTGCCTAGTTTCTCTTACTTTTCTTGAATTTACACATTTGCAAAATTCATTACATCTTCAGGCTTCACTGCCATATGCATCTTAAATGAAAAAACTTATTTGAGTGAATAAACATGTTCTTTAGTCAATAAAGAAACCAACCCCCAGAAATACTGTTCACTTTTTCTTCACTGCTTATAAGCTCTTGTGGAGCTTATTCAGTCATAATATCTATTTCTGTGCTCATGAAAATTAGCTTTCCATTTTTGACAAGGGTTTAGCAGGTGGTGTCTGAAGAAAATTAAGACTTTGAAGATGTGTCTTGAAACTGTGTTGCTCATAGGGATACGACTAGGAACAGAGCACTGTGGTGGGATGGAGTTACTGGACATAGTTGTTTGCTGTCTCTGAGTTTTGCTTTGTAACTTCTTTTAAATCGGATGGTAACCTGTTGCTTTTTGTGGTAATTGTGGTTTGTCCTATCTGTAACCTCAATTTCTGCATAGAGATGGGTCTGGATGCATTTGGCCTTAGTATGCTCTAGCTTCAATTTTCTTCCCCTGGCTGATCTATTTCTACCATAAATTATGTAATTGGTTGGGTTAAAAAAAAAAAGTCTCTTTATACTTTATGACCAAGTATTTTCCTTGCAGATATATTTTGAAAAACTTCAGGTTTGGTTTCCTCTTCTCCCCCCCCTCCTTTTTTTTCCTTTTTTTTTTTTTTCTTTGTGCTGGAAAGAACTGCAGGTACAGAAATTACTTTGTGTTTAATCTAAATTTTGATTTTACAATACAAAACTTTTCCATTGAAGCCTTTAATCCTTTCAATTTTGGCTCTCTATGATCTTGTTATAAAGTAATACAAGATCCGTGCTGTTTCAACTGGCTAGCTGGAGTTCAACATGCTCTAGTTAATTCTAACTTCTTTGAACGTGCATGTGCTTGTATGTGTTCAGGTAGAGGAGTGAAGACTGCTAGTTTTGTCTCCTTGGCTTTACTCCCTGTCAGACATGAACCAAGCTGCAGACGTGATAACAAATTTCCTCTCCCTTTGTACCATGTGAACAATATGGAGGGAGCAAATGAAGGTGGAGAATCAGTATTTCATTTTATTTCTTTTCTCTGTTATTTCATACCTGCTCACCCCTGTATTTAAAACTCCTTGGAAAGCTAATACTAGTTGTTATTTGAGATTCTGTTTCAGTGTTATCTCAAGGATTTTTAAAAGCCATTTGCCATATAACACAATTCTTAATCTTCTAGGCTGTAATATCTCCTGTAATCATACTTGGCAGTATTACCGCATAAATATACCCAGCGAAACATCTAGACGCATCACACTGAGAAGCTGATGCTTCAAGCTGACATTATGACACTTGTGTTCTAGTGATGGTCCTACTGAAACTTATATATTCAAGCATTCTTTCAACAAAGGGAAAAATCTGTAAAGTTAAATTGCTGTTGGAAGAGGGAGAGGTTTTTGAATTTTTAATTTTTTTTTAATGAAGTTGATGCTGTCAGAGCTGAGTTGCAGTAGGCAGCTATATGCTTTCAAGTTGCCTTGGAATCTGTGCTGTCTTCATGTACATATACTAAGAAAATTAGAAAGAAACCTGTCAGTGGCTTACTGAAGAGCTCTTACTATTTCTCTTTAATAATTGTGTCTCAAAGGGTTCAAATTTTTGCCATCCATTGTAACCGTAAAAAAGAGATGCTAAGTATGCTCTACACAGGAATGTGCATATACAGTAGAGCTAGTAAGCATGCAAATTCAGCCAGTGTTCTACAACACGGTGTTATCTGAAACTTTGTTATTGAAGCTTTTATGTTTGCATGCTTGTGGGTTTTTGTTTTGGTTTGGTTTTTTGGGTTTTTTTTGTTTTGTGGTTGGTTGGGGATTTTTTTTGTGGCTTGTTTTTTTTTTGTTTGTTTGTTTTTTTAATCAATTATTCTCTCCGTGTCTTATATTGAGAATCCTACCTCTACAGAAGATGTGATGATAATAATCTTGGCCTATCTGGACACATTAACTTGAAAATATCCTCCTGGATTATGCAATTGAGAAGTTGGATGAAATTGAACATCTAAGATCATCTTGAAAAACCTCTGTCATCATTAATATTAATAAGAAAATACTGTGTCATTCCTCAATGAATAATTCTAAATGTTATTGTGCTTGCCCAGTGGAGTCCTGGCTGGTTACAGGAAAGCATGTTCCTGTACATAAAATCTTATATCACCAAATGAGTCATCATTGTGTGAAGATAATGTGTTGCTCTGAGCAGCACAAGTGTGATTAGAACTTCAAACCAAATCCCAGCAAAAACATTGCAGGGGGGGAGGTAGTCCCTTGGATGTCATTCTGCCCTTTCGTTGTCCTAAAAGCTTTTGTCACTGAATAATCTTTTCACATCCCAGTCTCTGTAGTATTTGTGCAACACATCCTTGCAGAGCTTTTTAAGAAAGTCATAACAGATAGCTTTGTGGTTAGTACAGCGTTTGCTAAATTTGATGTATGAGCTTATGGATCCTATGCCATATGCCAGCCAAAAAGTGTTAAATTTGGAGAGAATAAAGAAATCAAGAATATCCATACGCCTCTAGAGTAAGGTTTAGGAATGTGATGGGTTGACCCCAGTCAGCAGCTGAGCACCCACACATCCACTGTGTGGAAGATAATAGGAAAAGCAAAAGTAAGAAAAACTGTGAGTCAAAAGAGAGACTGTTTAATAAATGTAGGGAAGAAAGATAGAAAAAAACAAGTGATGTAATGGCAGTAACTCCCACCAGCAGACTGATGCCCAGTCAGTCTCCAAGCAGCAGCCACCTTGGAAGCCAAAACCCCTTCCTCTTCCTTTACCCCAGTATTTATTGCTGAGCAAGTTTTATAGCATGGGGTACCCCTTTGGCCAATTTGGGTCACCTGTCCTGGCTGCATCCTCTTCCAGCTGCTTGCCTACTCACCTGGAGGAGGCAAAAGGAAGAAAAGAGAAGCTCTTGATGCTGTGTAAGTATAGCCAAACAACAGCAATAGCCAAACAATTGGTTTCTTATTAACGCTGTTGATCCAAAACACAGCATCATACGGACTGCTATGAAGAACGTTAACTCTGTCTCAGTCATACCCAGTACAAGGAGGATGGAAAAAATCATTCAGACATAATCTGCATTTTGAAAATACCTGTATTTTAGTACACAAACTTTTCTATGGAATCACAGACTTAATGCATCCATGACTAGAAACAGAGATTATCACCTCTTAATTTTCCTTTCCCTTTCCATCCTGCCTCCAGCCAAATTTAATATTTTGAAGTTGTTCTGCATGTAGGAAGGAGAAACCTCTATTTTTAATTAATGTTTAAGAACCTGTGCATAGAGAAGCAAAATACTTCAGAATAACTTAATTGTTACTATGTAAATCACTCCCCTCTCAGAAAAAAATTGGACAGCAAAGGTACATAACTGGAAAATTACTGCGACATAAATGACATTTTTCCTTTGCTCTCTTGAAGTTGTTACAGTATGATATAGTGAACATTTTTTCCATCTATTAAAACTATGGGAGACTGTTTAAAATGATCTTTTAAAATTAATAAAAATGTAAGTAAATCTGTCATAACTAATTGCAACATTTTGTGTAAATAACATACTTGATTTATCTGTAGGTAAAATTATATGTTTAAATGTTTTCTGATTTAGAACAGTGTATCAAAGTCACAGTAGCGCGGTTGGTTTTCTTTATATTATGTGCACATTAATTACAGAATACCTGATTAAACATTTTTCCCAGAGTGCCTGATAACAAATTCTGATCTCTTAATGGATAACTCTCAACTGAAATGCCAAAGATCACAGTGTATTAACATTATTTATATTGCAAATAGTGCAACTGATAACACAAAGGCTCAGATTGTGTATCTGAGCTATAATAGAGTTTTGGTCATTTTGGCTATCCCTGCAAGAGACTTTAAATTGTGCTCTAGTCCTTTTGCTCCTATCAGCTAAAACCTGTGATTGGACTACGGTTTTATACGGATCTGAAAAGTGTCTATTTTTCTAAAGGCTTTGGTAAGAAAAGAGGCGTGTGCAGCTATGCTGTGTGCATTCCTAGGTCATGAATTTTTTAACCTGTTGACCAATTTCAATCAGGTACAACAGCAAGCTGGTGACCTCAGAAGCAATTACATTCTTAGAAATAGTAAGCAAAGTGAAAAACTGGTGGCTGGAGAGAGGCGGAAGGCTGCAAAATGACCTCAGCAGTTATCTGTCCTGCTTGGCCTGCCACAAGCTGGTCCCAGTGCGCACGGCCACAGCACATGGTCCTTCTCACACTGGCACCCTTCAGGACTGGAAGAGGGGAGCAAGCCCTCTGTGGGCATTTTGAGAAGTGACAGGAGCAGAAGGCTCTGGGTGAAAACAGGTGGTTTGGAAGAGTGACATTATAGGCTGTTGGGACTTAGTGGAGAATAAGAAATGTGGTTAATGTGATAGTGATGAACATGGATGCGTATAGGATGCAAACCCATTAGAAACCAAGCTTCATTAGTTCCAGCACTGATTTAACAAGTTCTTTCATTAAGAAAACAAAACAGTATTAGCTGATGCTGATGGATAGCCACAGAAATACACAATTAAATCTAATGCTTAGAAGGAAGAAACTTACTGTTCCTCTTATTTTTGCTTTAGACCAGACCTATTTGATTGGAATGCTGTTGCTTCTCAGCAGTCACCTGTACAACGATTAGACCATGCGTTCAACATAGCCAGGCAACACCTGGGCATAGAGAAGCTCCTTGATCCTGAAGGTTAGTAGAAGTTATGTTCTTTTCTTGGAGTGGAAAATCAATTATTCCATGCATTTGATAGTAAATTAATTTGACTTCTTTGCACAAGAATTCAACGTTTTGTAAGATAAATCATAAACTGAAGCAAAATCCTGTGTTTATGTTTTAATGGTGACTTTGTACTCTATTGAAATAACATAAGAACTACCTGTATGTACATGCTCTAAAGCAAAATTTTTTTCCAGCTTTGGGGCCAGAGTTTTAATGTATATGCATGGCATTAAAGGTATCTTAATATGTAACTAATTTCTTTTTCAAAAATCTAGAGTATTTTCAGGTTTTATATCTTCTGGAAAGTTCATGAGTTCAAATTATGGTTTACTATATATCCAAAATATGTGTTCACACTCTAGATAGTCATATATTTAAAATATGAATTTTATGTCTTCTGTATATTGAAATTTTACCAGGATGACATGACTCATAACTATCATTTAATCTTATATGTAATAGACTTGCCTATCTTACCTTAACTCTATCTTTTGCACTTCCTTATGCAGTCATGTTTGAAAGCTTCCTTATTTTTCACATGATCTTTTAATTTTGTCTGTATATTCTTTGTCCTACAGTGTGTGTATTTATATCTATATACGCTTTTTCCACATCATGATCCACATGCTATATCTTTATGCAATTTCCTGCAATTTGCCTAATAAGGCTCTAATAAATGCAGTTTTCTGTATGTTTATGCTCTTGACAGTGGCTTACCTCGTAGTGAGTTTCTGATGGGAAGAACCAGAATTTAACAAAATATAAAAATTATTCTAAAACACAGCATTGGGTCACTTAATGTTTAAATATAGTAGGGCGTGTCTCAAGATTGAACTAATAACCTGGTATCCCTTATATTTACCTAGGCAAAATATATGAAAAAAACCAACCCTGTCTGCTTATGCTGTAGTTAAACATCATAAAGCTCTCTGGTTCTGTAACCTTACTGCTTTGTAGAGTGTAAAATTGTTATAGCGGATGGTTTAATTCAAGATGGTGATATTTTGCCCTGTGTAGAGTTAAAAGAGGAGCATGTCAAGCAGTGCTCGCAGTTGGAGTAGCAAGTAAGATTTAAGAGTCAAAGATGACAGGGACTTTTCACCTCATAGGTGAAAGCTTTGTGAGTCTTTCCTGAGTGTCCATCTTGTGTGCAATCAAATAGTTCCCCTTGTACCAGCAATGTATGGCATGTCTGTAATGGAACTTGTGAAGAAATGCACAGTAAAACCAGTACAACGTTGCTTGCTAGTACACTATCTTTCATCTCTAGAACTGAATTTGTGTGAACCACTGGAGGGGAAAAAGGCTTGCTGTGTGCTAAAGCATGAGATGCAGCTTGTAAGCTCTGAATGAGATTGGAATTGAAAACTGGGTTGCACAACTGAATAGATATAGTCGCGGTCTTTGCTATAATTGGTTGAATGTTCTTAAAATAGATTAGTGAATAAGCTATTTTCTGTATGCAAAAGTCACTTTTGATTAGACATTTTATTCTGGTTTTGGCAATGATACTTGCAGTTGTTTAGCCAACAACTGAAAATCTCTTAAACATTGGTGGTTTTCCAAATGTCTGCTGTAATTATTTGCTATTCAGTGTTGTAAATCGTGGTGCTTGGCACCTTTTTTTTTTTTTTTTTCACTCTACAAATAAAAAACTGCAAACTTTTCCAAAGGAAAAGTAAATTCTGTACCTATTTGAAAACATATGGATTTTTGAAACTGTAAAAATTTGATTCATGATAATAAATCCGTTCCTAGACTGAAAAGTAGAATTACTGTTATGTAAGTGCGGAATCTTATTTGAAGGTTCCAGCATACTATTTATGTAACTTTACTCTGTATATTTATCACCTCTACTAATTAGATACTCCAATATCTCTTAACAGCATATTGTGTAACTCTGTTCTCTGGCTGCTAAGATAAACTGCAAAGTGCTACTATATTAGAACAAAAAGGGAGTATTCATTCAGTAGTGAAACATTATTTTAATGTAAATTAATATAGGTCAAAACACCACACATGTAAGTTGTGAACAGTTTAAATTATTTTTTTTTTGTTAATTAAATATTTGCTGTCTCAATATTTTGAAAATATTATGTAGAAAGGAAGCCACTATTCAATAAAGCCCTGCTCTTCTACAACCATAAGCGGTAGTCAAAAAAGAAAGGGTTTGGGTTTTTTGTTTGTGTTCTGAAATTACTGATGATGGATACATCTTGAAACAGATGACTAGGGAGTTGTCTTCACAATTACATTTTGAAAAGTAAATATTTTTATTCAGCCAAACATTTTCTAGCTTATATATGAAGTTCGTTTATTTGAGGTTGCTGATATTGTCAGCATGAGAAATAGTCAGTTTGTTTCTGAGGTTGTTGATATTTTAAGTCTGTCCCATGAGCAGCTTTTAAAACATTCATTCAGAATTTGATCTCCATTTCAATCACCAATGTGGTTAAGATATAGACTATATTTAAGTATTTCCTGTAAAATTCATGTTGTGTAAGTTAAAATTTTGTATTTTGATTCATGCAGAGAGGATGGTTCTTGCTATTTTCCTCACTTCTATTGACTAGTAGGAATGCTTTTTTTTACATCAACAGTGTATCTTAAAACACGTGCTTTGCTTAGTTTTTAAGCAAATGAACTTAACAAAACCTACCCTATCCAACTGTATTTATAGTGATGACGCATGTGTCTTAAAACAGACAAAAAATACTAAGCATCACCTGTAAAAGGCTTCTTCTGTGTCCTTGTATCATCTTAAGAAATTCTTTTTACGCACAAGTCCTAAAGTAGTTTGATAAAATTGTCTTGTTCCTGTTTTGATACACTGACTTTGTATCTTGTCTATAAAGCTTGGAAAGTCTTCACAGAGCAATTAACCTTACTAACTTCCTCTTAAAAATAGCAAGCTGTATGTCTTCTACTTATAACTTTCCTCTAAACAAAATTAGCTAAGGAAAGATTGTGATTAATCAGATGTTATCTGAAGATACTATGTTTTGATATAAATTCCCAAAATAAGCTATAATATGCAGCATAGAATAAATTCTGCAGAGCTCTTCTGAAATCAGAATGTTCATAATATTGGAGGGGAAAAAAGCAAACTAACTTGTCTGCAAGAATAAGATATGTGGTAGGACCTTTATTCCAGCCCTTTCCCTTTCCTGTTCAGACAGGTGAGAAAGCTGACCACATTCCTCAGCAAAAATTTAAAATATGTTGTTAGCTGTTGGTTCTGTGTTTTGTTGTTTGGGGTTTTTTCCCCTCTGGTGTTGAAAAAGCGTGTAGAAAAACATAAGGGACATGTTTCTTTCCTCTCTTCTGTCATGAAAAAGCAGTGGAAGATCCAGCTCTATTCTGGACACAGGAGTTGAATGTACATTAAGTACACTAAACTGGGGGGGCTGTGGACCTCTTTGAGGGTAGGGAGGCCTTACAGAGAGAAGTGGATAGACTAGAGAGCTAGACAATCACGAAGCATATGAAATTTAACAAGATCGAGTGCCAGATTCTGCACTTGGGACAGGGTAATCCTGCTTATATGTACAACTTGAGGGATGAGAGACCGAAGAGCATCCCTGAGGAAAGAGATCTGGAAGTTTGGGTTGATGGCAAGCTGAATATGAGCCAACAGTGTGCCCTGGAAGCAAAAAGGACCAACTGTGTCCTGGGCTGCATCAAGCAGAGGATAGCTAGCTGGTCGAGGGAGGTGATTTTTCCCACTCCATACTGCACTGGTGTGGCCCCACCTTGAGCACTGTGTGCGATTTTGGGCACCTCAGTGTAAGGAGGACATCAACGTATTAGAGTGTGTCTAGAGGAGGGTGACAAGATAGTGAAAGGCCTCAATGGCAAGAGTTACAAGGAGCAGCTGAGGTCCCTTACCTAATCACCTCTCTGGTGGTCAGTGATATGACATGAGATGGAATGAAGCTGTCAGGGGAAGTTCAGACTGGACATTAGGAAAAGGTTCTTCACTGAGAGGGTGATCGGTCACTGGAACAGGCTCCCCACGGAAGTGGTCACAGCACCAAGCCAGAGTGCAAGGAGTGTCTAGACAACACTCGTAGTCATATGGTTTAGTTTTAGATAGTCTGGTGAGGAGCAGGGAGTTGGAATCGATAATCCCTATGGGTCCCTTCCAACTCAAGATATTCTATGATATTTTTGATTGAATCTTGCCAGTGAGTGAAACATAATTGGGCCTGTATGTTTATCTGGTGTTCACTACTGTAGTCTATGAAAGATAACGAGGGAAAAAATAAGGTTGTGTGAGGGAAATTGATGGATAGTAGAAAGTGTTATTTAGAAGACAGTTAATAAAGACCTAGAGATTAGTGGGTAGGATTCAAAAGGAAAATTGTGTTTGCAAATTGAACTTTTTAGGCCAAAGTATGCCTACATAACTCACAATGACCTTTTGTTGTAAGACCTTTATGATTATGCAGCTAAGATGTTTTAAATCCTAATAATGTTCTCTGTGATCCTTTCAAAGCAAAAATAGTTATTTTTCCTTTGGTGGTTCAAAATTAATGTTTGTGAGCTTCCAGTCTTGTCTCATTCAACTCAAAATGCCATGTAATGAACATTGTCAAACACAGGTCATTTTAATAGTGATATTTGTTCAGATTTGTATGGCAAAGCTAGCATGTGGAAAATTTCTACTACAGTAATGTGTATTTTTAATGTGTTTTTGGGTTTTTTGTTTGGGTTTTTTGTTTGTTTGTTTTTTTTGGTTTTTTTTAGACGATTACTCTTAGTACAATTAAGGAAAATGTTTGACTGGCTGTTCACACCTTTGCGATGACAATTGTGGTATTATGGAATTAAATTTGAGTTGCTGACTTTTGATGAGATTTTTGGTTAATTGTTTTCAATGCAAATAACTCAGATTGTTAATCTGTGACTGCTCTGTTGAATTTAGAGTATTTTAGATGTAAATAATACAACTCTGAACATTGTTCTTTTAAAAATTATAAACTTTGAGTCTTCAGCTCCCTATGTTCCTCACTCATTATTCTAAGCTTTTGTTATGTACGGGGAATGAGTAGTGGTGGAGATATTTTCCGTCTTTGTTGGTATGGGGTTTTTTTAGCTAATTTCAGCAAAAAAATTAAAATATCTTAAGCACATCAACCAAATGATGATGACATTAGTAATTACAACACGTATATATGTAAGTTTGAACAATTGATCAAGCTGTTAAGATTAGTCTGTATCTCTTAATAACTTCTAATTATCAGTACCTACAGTTACATTTTTTAATAGTTAACTGATTCTTCATTATTATTTTATCTGTATTGCAGTTGTGGAGGAATATGATTCCACTCTTCACACACAAAGTTCAGAAAATATAGTAAAGGCTACTGTGTTCCTTGTTGTGTGTCCACTTTTTCATGAGTATCTTTTTAAATATCACCGAGCAAAGACTAGGATAAGCAAAAAGCAACAAACGTGTTAGAATCAGCAACACATAGTAGTTTACATGTTATTTATACTGAGTTTTACTTTTTACTTTGGGATAAAACACACATGCTATATAGGAGCAGAAGGATCTTTTGAGGAACAGTAGAGAACGTTCTCTCAGAAACTGTATCTGGGAATATATCTGAGCTGTGTCCTCTTCCCCTTACAACAACTGAGTGTGAGCGTGGAAGCAGCAGCAGGAGGAGATGAAGTGTTTGTGTGCTCCCTTATAGCAATAAACATTTGATTCTTGGTTTAATGAACTTGTCCCTGCTGTCATTTTGCTGGGTCTTGTGCTTGTTTGTGCTAGCCCGAAAATAAATAGACTGTGAAGTAATATAATGGCATTTCTGCTGTCCTTTTTAGGTGAAGTAATTACCCAGTTTCTTATACTTTACTATGTAGCCTGATAAAAACTTCATTTAATCCATCCCAGTCACATTTTCCATATTTTTCCTTAATTTGCACTGATGACATGAGTTTTTGGCACCATTATTAAGTGATAATGAGACTCACAGTTTTCCATTTGATAACTTTTTTTGTTTGATCTTGACTTTGCATACTTCTGTATCTCAACAGTAATGGGCTCTACTATACCTGTAGCACAGAGAAGAGGCGAGAAAGCTGTCAGTGTTGTAGTTCATGAAGTTGTTAACCCTGTCTGTACCTAATAGTTGTATACAGTAGCAATACTATTTTTCAGTTCATTTTATTGCCCTTGCCTATATGACTCATGTCAACGGAGTATGAGAAGATATTTGTTTTCTATCATGTACTAAAGTTTAGAAATGTTTTGCCTAGTACAGTGTCACTGTGTGGGATTTTTTTTTTTCTTAAGGTAGGGGTGAGACAAGTTACAAGATCTGTGTTTGATGTTGTGCTGCTGACAATACTCAAAGAAAATGCTGGATCAGGCTTAGAAAACATTATGCCAGCTGCACAAAAAAACCATAAAAGTTAGAAAATAAAAAAAGAATTGTTTTGTTCAGACTCTTTTTGGTTGTCAAATCCTGGAATGCTTTTTTTTTTTTTTTTTTTAAGTAAGAGAAAAGGCTACAGAATTCACAATAATAAAAAAATTAATTGTTACAAGATGTTATTCATGGAATCATAGAATGGCTGGGGTTGGAAGGGACCTCAAAGATCATCTAGTTCCAACCCCCCGCCATGGGCAGGGACATCCTCCACTAGACCAGGTTGCCCAAAGCCCCATCTAACCTGGCCTTCAACACTTCCAGGGATGGGGCATCCACAGCTTCTCTGGGCAACCTGTGTCAGGGCCTCACCTCCCTCGCAGTGAAGAATTTCTTCCCAATATCTAATCTAAATCTAATGAAATGTATGATTAGTGGATGGTTTTGGTTCAGACACTAACTTCAAAAATTATGTCCTGTATCAAGCTAATCAGTAAGCAGTTCTTAGATTTTAGTGGTAATGCTCAAAACAAGAAAAAGATAAATCCCTTAAAAGGAATTAAGATTTCATAATCATGTCTCCTCTCTCTGCTGAATTTATTTGAACCTTAAAATTCTTCTTAAAAAAAAAAAAACAAACCCAAAAAAACAACCAACCAAACAAACAAAAAAAAACCACAGGAAAAATGTGTTGAATTCGTCTCTTCAAGTTTTGTTCATGTTCTGGCATGTGAATTCTGCTTATCTCTAAGCATTCCTTCTACTGAAACTACATATAGCAAGAGTGGACTTGCATTAGCATTGTTACAGCATTGAAGTACAGCAGTAAAAGCACAACCTTGTAACTGTTGCTTTACTGTTTGTCAGTACAAATTGCAGCTCTGAGTCCTGAATATGCCATCATGCCATATCATGGACTTTATCTTTAGTTCATAGCACAGCTCTGAATTGCAGAGCAAGTTAAGGGCTATGGAAATATTTCCAAATTTCCAAAGTAACTCTAAAAGAATACGGTTTCTTGGCTATGTAGTACAATAGGTAAACTTTTATCTGAATGAATTTGTGATGCAAATAGGTTTTGCAAGTGTTTGCTAGTTTGATCTATATTCCTGATGTAATATTTTGCTGTACATTTCCTTTTGAGAAACATTTGTCCACCAAATCAAACTGCATTTCTTATTTTCCTACTGAAAAGATGAAAGTCTTGCTTTTTCTTTGCAATCTCAAGCAAATAGAAATAGTCAGCAAAAATAGTAAATTCACTAGCCTTCATCTAAAACTACTTTCTCATCCATATTTATGAATAATTTTATTACTATCTCATTGACCTGTGAGCAATTCAATTATGAAGAGACTACTCGATAACCAGAAATTTTAGAGGTTTTCATGCAAATAAATGACTGGCAGGGTGCAGCATTAAGAGGCTCAAGGATAAAACAGGCCCTTCCTCTTATCAGTGGGAAAACTTAAAATAACTGGATGCATATGTTACAAAAGAAATGATGAGATTTTCTATTATAATGGATTTACAGATTATAATATTTCAAATACTGAATTTGAATTATAAAGAGCTCTCTAGTAACTTTGCATTGTAAGGTAGTTCAGCAACTGTTAAATCTAAGGATCAGTATACAGAAAATCTGAAAGAATTTGGTATGTAGAATGGATTGTGGGTTATTTCTCAACAGCTTATTCAAGCAAAAAAGTTGAACAAGTTTCCTCAGTGTTTAGTCTGTGAATCTGAGTCACTCACTTTTTGAACATGTAAAAGATAAGCTCTTTGGTAATATCAGTGTAGGCAAGATGTAAAAATAAACAATTCCATGTTGTCCAAAATTTTCCATATTTTCTTTCAATAGTGAAGACCATTACCTTTCACCCCAAGAGGAAAAAGTAAGCTATTATATTTCTAATATGTAAGCCAGCATAGAAGGCCTTTGCAGAGAAAGTTGAATTCAGAGGTTGTATGGCATGCTACTTGGGGAGAAATTATATATGATAGCTGGTGACACCAATGACAGTTCAACTTTCTTTAAAAAAAAAAAAATAAATCCATTACTTCTACTGTCAAGCACTGGAGCTTTCTGAAGTCTTAGATTCTGAAATATTTACATCTGAACGTTGTTTTCATTAAGAAATAAAAAAAGTGAGGATAAAGAAAGGGGGAGAGGGGGAGATTTGGGAAATTATATTTCTTTGTATTTTTTTTTAATTTCTTTTTTTTTTTTTTTTTACAAAGATTCATTCTTAAAGATAATGTTAGGGAATACCAGCTTGATCTTAAAGTGGTCAAAAGGCCTTGTATATGAAATGAGAATGAAGACTGTAGGAAAAAAAAAAAAAAAGTACACATCTGCTTGTGTCTGCTTTGACCAGGTAAGGAGCTCTGCAGATGTCCTAAAGGGGCACAGACCTCTCTTGCCTTGTCATCAGTAATGTCATCTCCCTGCCCAGAGCACATGGCAATGGAAAATGCATTGCAGTTGACAACGCACTACTGAGTAATCTCGACATTGTGAAATGTACTTGGCTGAATGTATTTCTCAGCTGAAATGAGTCAAGAAATCTTTAACACTGTGAATGTTGGGGGGGGGGTTTATATGTCATGTTGTTGCTCTGCTACAAGTGTGTTCTGTGAGTAAGAATGTTTTATCTATGACTTCAGCATATTTGTCAAATAAAAGCACGTATATTATCTTTTGGACTTCTAGTAATGCTTTTCTGTTGAAAGCAAGGAAAATAAGGACTGTTGCAAAGAACCATGTGGTAAGAAAACACATGTAAAAAAAATTGTTACCCAGAACTTAAAAGTTTATTCTCCTCTACAGATATATTTTTACAGCATTGGAGATCACAGAAAGCAATAGTTATTAAATAAAAAGATTTTAATATGTAGTTGTTCTTTCCTTGGTCTAATTTTTTTCTTCTCTGTTAAGACAGGAACACCCACTGATTTTTGTGATTGCTGGAAATTATAGAGAGCTAAGACTCAGGGGATACACAGGAGGTTTTGAGATCATGTAGTTTGTATGAATAGAAGCAACAATATTAGGAGGAAGACAACCTAACAAACCATTCATCTAGGTCATAATGGTTTTCTATAGGATATATCTTAAAATTTTGTCCGGCCTTGCACATGTATATGATATATACAAATACTACTAAATGCATAATCCAGCAAGACTAAAGATAAACTAAAAAATTAAGAAAGCAAGCTCATGGTATAACAGGAATTTGGATGCTAAGTGCATGCCTTATTGCCCTGTTAATAGTTGACTAAATACTTCTACAGGATCATAGTAATACAAATAACGTAAAATCTAAACAAAGTGTGTGTATTTTTCCATTAACGTCTTGATAAGTCTAAAAGCATAAGACCACAGACATGAGAACTACATTAAAATACATGAAGAATCTAACAGTAGTGACGCCTATAAAACCGAGACTAAGTATCATCATGTTCGCAGATGGTCATCATATTCACCCCGGATTTTTAGTGGGGGTGTAATTCAGGCATGCCACTATACGTTTCAATAAAACTATGTAATGTCGTATAACAATGTTATTCTTTAAATTGGTAAGCTTCAGTGACCACAGTTACTGTTCTTCACATGATGCTGAACTGGAGTAGGTGGCAGAGATGGGCAGCAATATCAGTCTGCAGACTAGAACGTGTTGGTGAAACTGGGTGTTGCAACAACTCCAAAGAATGCTCAGGTGTTTGCACAATGATCCTGGGTTTTGACAATTTTTTTCATTTTTGTGGATTTTTACCACCTTGTACCTCCTGAGCCTGTGGACACACATTGAAAACAGTGATATTCTAAATACTCCTTTTCTTGACTTCAAATGTTATTTTTTTTTAAGGTAGCCTTCTGGTCCTGCTTAAGTAGACCATATCCCTCCTTAGTGCATTGTCCTTCAACTATCAGTGCATTTACAGTTCTCCACCTTTCTTCGTTGTGGGAGCTTATTATTATTTTCATTTTCCTAAGTTCTTTGTAAATATTTTGGTCTATATTAATATTCTGCTATCATAATGCCCCAGAACTGTCTGTCAAATTGGAATCATTAATCTGCTCTGACAAATAATCACATAGGTCTCTTTGCCACTATATCACATTATGTGTAATTTTCTGTTCATTGTTACTAATGCTGTGTTTCAACATTGTTTTTTCCAAATAAATAATTTTGGTAAGTGTGTTAAAATATTCATCCAGGTTCAATCTTGTGTTATTTCCCTTACAGATTTCTCACATATTTTAATTGCTTATATATTGTGTCTTCTGTTGGGACTTGCTGTGCCCCTAATTCATACTTTAAGCTAAAATTAATGATGTTTGTTTATAGCATGCTTTTTTTTTAACTCTGTAATTTAATGAATGAAGCCCGTTGGAGTTGTGCACATAGTCCCTGGTTGCTCAAAATATCACTAATGGAAGACAACTGAGAAGAGATCAATTAGAACAGAAGAATTATGTTGTCTGATGCATCAAGACAGAGAATGAAATAAGTATATACTAGTCTTAAAATCCCAAAGGAAGAAGGGGGATTATTTAGGTAAGCGCTCAACATATAGTCTGACAAGTTTCTGGTGGTGCATAGCAATGTATATATCTTTACAGGGTGTTTTGTCACATGATAATTTAAAAAATGTGAAAGTACTGTAGTTCCTCAACCAACAAAAACTCTATATTAGATTTTAAGTATATTACACTTGAAGTAAGATCATTTATCTATTAGGTTTTAATCTACTTATTTTAACTGAAGTGTAGTTCTTCCAACTAAGAATAGGCCGAGATCAAAATATTCTTCTTTGACCTTAGAATCCCAGTTCCTACAATAATATTCCACAATCTGTACCTTCAATATTGTAATACATGTACAAATATATGTATAATTAAAGGCTTTCTGAAAATAGACATAATTCATATAAAGAGTTGTAGATTATAGGAGATGAGACTTGGAGGTTAAGTCTATACGAAATCTAAAGGAGGAATTTTGCTTAAAATTAATAAAAAAACCCACCCTATGGGTCTCTTCATATCCTTAATGTTTTTGATAACTGTAATTGTCTGCTGTATTTATAAAACCCATAAGCAACTTGAGATATTCCACTGCAAAGATACCTCTGTCTGCCTGTCTGTTAATACTGATTTGAAAAGCTGCCAAAGAGATTACCTAATTTAAGAGAAAAACTCATCCAGGTATCTTGAAACTTCTGGATTTTTAATTTGGTCACAAATGGAATGATGATTCATATGTTGACTTGTTTAGAATGAATAACGTCAATTATGACATGTTTGATTAAAATGTCTAGATTCAAAATAGAACAGGAGAGAAGTGTTAATGACTTAGACTCTCTTTGAGACACACTATTCCCACTAACCCTCCAAATACAATAGAGCACAGTTTCAGTCACACAAATAAATATAGATGAAATACAACCAACCTAAAGATAGTCCTTTGCAGGTTGTGATTAGAAGTTCTGAGTGGTCTGTTTTTGCTATGTCAATTTAAAAAATAATTTTAAAAGCGGAGGAAAAAAAAAGGTGAGGCATAATTTTGCTAATGCAACAGCATGCATTCAATTTTATTTAAACTCATCGTAATATGCTGTTATATCCTTTTAGACATACATACACAGATGTAGACAAAAAAACCCTCTTTTCAGAAGTTTCCATGAAACTGTAAGGCAAAAATCGGTGATTTCTGTCCAGTATCCTATATTTTTCTTTGCTTCATTTGTGTATTTTTTTGTCTGTATGAAAGTTAACTGCCTGAGTGAGGGCAGTGTATTATACTGCATAAGGCAGAATCTAAGCACTATATTTCTGAAATTGCAAGTTTGTACATTGAAGGAAGTAATAAATTTTAAGAACTTAGGGAAGATTTTTTTTTTAATCCTGCTTCTTAAGCTTATGTTTTTAAGTTGTGGGATTTCTTGTTTCAATGATGAATTCTTGGTAGCTTCTGTTATGCTATTCCTCATGCTAAAAATGTTTGATTGGGGGACAAGATTAGGTTGACGATGAACTGCAAAATATTTTAGTGAGAAATAAGATTTCTCAATGGTAGGGAAGGAGAGAAACAAAACATGCTACAAAAGGAGAGGCAAAGATTAGCAAAGAATTTTTTACTGTAGAATGTGAAAGATTCTATCCAATAAAAGAAACCTGAATATTTGCATGCTTCTTTCTTATTCTCTCTTCTATGGACCAGATCTGAGAACCTTATTAATTGAAGAAAGTGAGTTTTCAAACAGTCAGAAATAATTTTCTCCATTTCAGTGCAGAAGAGATGGCAAAGGTTGTCTTGAATTTAAAATTCTCCAAAGAATTGAGAAAAAAGTATTTCTTAAATGTACTTAGGGCATGAGTATTGTGCCAATTGCAAGGGCTGCCAGTTGGAATAATAACACAGTAAAAGTGGCTTGTTATTAAAACTTTTTAACAGTTAAACATCACCTAAAAAGTGTAGTTGCCCCTGGGCTTGAACTTCCATGCAATTTTTTTTTTTTTAAACTATAGAATTTATAGCAGGTTTATGAAATGAGGAGAATACTGTCTGACTATACAGGCTTATAAAAATAATAAAACCATCACTTAATGTTAGGATATGTACAGAACTTTCTCTTTTGAAAGTAATCAAAAATTCTCTCCAAAGTAATGAAATAATGTGCTAGACCTGATAATTTCAATAGCTCGTTCCCTGTTGAAACTTTTTACTAGTTTTAATAAGGTAGTTACTTTGGAGACTGTGTCAGCTGCAAAAATAATTTCTGTGTGGCATGCATGTGATCGTTTGGTTCAGCTATTGTTTTTAAGCAGGTCTTGTCCTGTAGAAGTCAATCCTATCTGCACCATCCTGCCAATTCTGTGAAATAAAGAAATCCAAGCATGTGTGGTAAGTTCACGAAGCCTGTAAGCCGTGGCCTCTGCAGTTAAAAAGATAGGGGCTTTCAGTAGGGGCAAATGCTGGTTCTTGCATTTTGTGTGGGAGCAGAGGACAAGGAGGGCTTTGTTCCACTTTGCAAGTTATCATTTGCTTCCCATGCAGAGAGGGACATTGCACAGCCTCTACTTACTGTAAAGAAACGTTCATTGTTTGACTAAGCCATCTTGCAATGAAGGGTATTTCTGAGTACAACCATGCTAATAATCTGGTCTGTTTGCCATGCAAGGTCCTCTGGAAAGGAATAAGATTTTGTTCTTTCATTGGCAGGTATATAGAAAGGTCATAATTTCTGCTGAAATACACTAATTTCTCTTTAGGGTCAAGATGTCTGTGTTTTTTCCAGTTATGAAAATACTGATAATTGTCATAGCCAAAAAAAGTCTCATGTGCATTAGGGGACTTACTTTATGAAATCTTAGTAAATCATTGTGCCTCAAGTGGAAATGCTGGACTTTCTCATTCTGGTACTTGTTATCAGATCATCTGAAACACATTTATCCACCAGATGGTGACAGAAACAACTTTGAGTTGAAGCCTCTGGAAAAGAAATGGAAGGAAGAAATTCATATGAATGTTTTGGGTGGAATTAATGTAATTGACTTTTAATCTCTAGACCAGAATTTGACATCTGAGCTTGTTTCTTAGACTGTATAGTCAGAGAAGATCCAAATTTTTGAGTCATCTAAGGTGGATGTTTTCTTTAGGATGCAATAAATCGTGTACTAAAGGTAGACAACTACTTTGAATGGAGAAGTTCTGGTTTTGGCCCTGAATCTGAGTGAATCTAAACTCATTCATGTGCATAAGTCTAACTTTGTGAGATATATCCCAACCTATAAGCGTGGCTGTCTCAAGATAAAAATTTCTGGAAAGATCCTAAGAGTTCTAATTCCCTCTGTAGTGATTTTCATCTTCAGTTGACATTATTCCATAAGGGAATGTGTCTAAAGCCTTAATTTCCTTAGCATCTCTGTGTGTCTGTGTTAATCCTGCAGACAAGACTTTCTGGGGGCTTTAATGGCTTTCCTGTAAAGAAATCTAGTCAGAAAAAAATATCTTGAAAGAGAAATTTCCTTTTTCCACACAATGAGTATTATTTTCTATTCATTCTGAAAAGAACACATGATAATGATTGAAATGATTGAATCTAGAAAGAGAAAAAAGAATCACCCATCCTCAGGCAGTTCCTGCATTCTTAAGATATTAAAATGAAAGTGTATGGAATACACAACTACAGATTAAACTTGCTTAGTTTTTCTCAATTTGCTTTGTGAATAAGGCAAAAGCTGTTTCTAAAATTGCTGTAAAACTCTATTGTTGTGGATAATTTTCAATGGCTTCATTTAAATAACGTAGTTTGAAAAACCTTGGTTCATCCAGAGAAATCAAAATTCAGATAGGATTTATGGAAAGTTTGGAAGCATTTGAATGACAAGTGGCAGTCACTGATGGGGCACTTGCATAAAATGAATACATACATTAAAAAAAAAAAATAAAGGAACAAAGCTTTAGAAGATCATACTTTCTCTGTCTTCCTCTAATTTTTTCTTTCATTTCCATCTATTAGTTTTTAAACCAATGGCTTAATGAGCAGTGGCTTTCATAGAAGTTACTTTCTGGAAGCTAAGTGGAAAGCAACAGGCCCAAATGAATGCTTTCTCTTCACAGAAAAATTATAATGTGTATTTGCTTTTTGGCAGATACTGGAAGTAACCATTTTATGAATACCATGAATACAGGGTAATTTTTGTCACAGCTTTCAGCTGGAATCCAACCAAGAGAGAGACGTTTGTTGTTAGAGTGGTCATGGAATTACTTCTAAAGAATGTGGTTTTGAATTTAAGTTTTTCTGGCTTCCTTGTAGTTTGCTGCAATCTGTAAGGAGACTTGTTTTCTTTTGTATAGCATCATGCAATATGCAGACTGTAGATTATCTTTCGGTAGTTCTGATGCCTCTGCTTATCATAAAATTTACTGTTACATTATTTAGTGCAACACTACAGAGAGATAGACAGAAAGGTTGTGAATTAGTGAAGAGGTTTATATTGCTAATGTGTATTAAACTCTCTGTGGATAATATTTTTGAGATGTGACCTTTAGGGATTGCTCTGCCAAACAGCTGAAATGGTTACATAAAAAATCAGCCTGAAATGGGAAGAAACTACTTGACCCATAACCAAACCAATTCTCTGAATGTGAACTGGAAGAGGAGGGGGGGAGGAGGAGGCGGCAGCAAGGACTTAAGTAAACTGAAGTTTGTTTGTTGTTTTTTTTTTTTTTTTTAGTAGCCCACATTTTAAAAGGATACAGTGATAAGAAGAGACAAAATAGTGTGAATCAGTTGTAGTGCTTGAAATAAACTGACTTTGGAGCAAATGAACTGATGCTCCTGAAACTACTTAGTAGCAACAAGGGAGTGAAGCTTGTGTGCATTGGCAATGGGCAAGGATAACTGCTCTCTGAAATGTTTTCTGACTGTTTTTCCCCTTTGTGAAAACAGTACTTGTTTGCATTCTGGAAATGTGCTTTATGACTGCATAGTTGTCCTTAAATAGGAAACTTTCAAGAATTTTCTAAAAAGTTATAAATATTTAGTATTTCTACTTTAATACCTTGCCATGATTAAGACTTCAGCATTGGAACCAATGATGTCTCTTGTGACAAAGTTACTTGAATATAACAATGGCTTAAACAAAAATACTTGTATCAACGAGGAAAACAGAATACTATCAATCATGTTGAATTTGAATATATTAAGGCCATGCAAAATCGTTCTTGGCTTTTTTTTTGTGTGTGTGGGTTGGGGTTTTTTTTGTTTCTGCTCTTAAGTATTTGCTGTATGGCTTCTTCAGGAGTCACTGTCTGATGATGTCTAAAAAATGTCAAGTTTCTACATTAATCAGTGTTATAATGTTAGACGGTTTAAATGACAGGAATTGAAATCCCTCATTATTATAATGTTGTTTTCTTGTGACAGCCTCCCTGACTTCCTCACAACCACGTAAATCATGACTCTGCCTTCAGAGCTGCAATAGCAAAACCAGCAGTCAGTGATCTGCATGGTTGTATAGCATTGGTCATGCTCAATACAAGACCATTAAAGCTATTAGAAGCTGTTATTTACTGCTTTTTTCCTTAATTATTCCAGCCAGGAATCACCACAGGTCCTTTCTGTTCTCCGTGGTCAGATTTCATGTGTAAATGCACTCATGTCATCTTGTGACATGTAGTCAGACTGTGGCCAGAGTATATTCCTGGACCCAGATGCTGAAAAGCAGCCAGGGGATAAAAATTTTGCAAACAGCAATGACTCAGTTCTGGAAAATATGGGATTAAAAATCACAGTAAATGCTGGAGGAAGAAAAATAAATCAGGCAAATCAGCCACCTTTCAGCAACTAGTGTGTGCAGGAAGTGAATGTAGACAAGACACATCTCTGTGTCTTAAAATAATAATGTTTAAAGTTATTGCTGAATAGAAAGGTGTCCTAATTAGAAGGAATATCTCTGCGAGGGAATACAACTGAAACAGTTCGTAGTTTGTTTGCATGCAAATTTCATTTTGTTTAAGCAACAAAACTTACTAAAATTTTGGAAATTACTTAAGTGTGTCAGAAAACTTAGACTACCAATTTTAACTACACAGATGAATGTAGAAGGAGTATTTTTCATGACTAATATACCCTTTGCAGTAGAGCTTCTATACAATAAAGAAAACTAAAATAGTATTTGCTGTTAACTTAATTTTCATAAAAGTAATTGTATTTGTTTGGCAGTGCCAGGACTCACAGATAATAAATCTGAAGTTTAAAATTATTTTAAATTTCTTCTTGTATTTTAATTTACCTCACCTGAAAATCTAACCAGGACCTCAATTGACTTGACTCCACCACAGAATCATTCTTGGTGGGTTGAACAAGATCTGACCAAATGGATTGAGTGCAAGTGTCAAGGTGTTGGTAGCAGAGGTAGGGAGGGGAGGCTGCAGGGGTGGCTTCTGTGAGAAAAGACATGGAGCTGCCTTGTGCTGGACACAGCTGGTTCCACTTGGCTCCATAACAGACTCGTCACCATAGGACACAGCTAAACCCACCAGCCAAGTTGGTGGCACCTATGTCTAAACAGTTTAGAAGGGGCAGAAAACACCAAGGGAGAGGAAACAGAGGAGGGAACAGTCAGAGGAATAGGAGCTGCTCCACGGCAGAGCAGGTACGCCCCTGAAGGGATTGCAGCCCGTGGAGGATGGAGCATAGGAAAAGAGTGAGACAGGAGCAGCAGAAAGCAAGAGTGAGAAACAAGGAGTGGCAGAGAGAAACCACTAAGCACTGACCCTGACATCATGTGGTTCTCCTTGCCTTGCTGAAGGGACTGAGTGCAACTTGTGGCAGTAGCGAGGGAGGACAGGTGTCTGCAACCCTAAGAAGTGGAGATTAGGAAAGGGGAGAGGTGAGGCGAGGTGTTAAGTGAGCCTGGAAGTGAAGTTTTGTCTGGCAAAGAAGAAGGAAAAGTGGTTTTCCCTAAGTATTTAAATGTCATCTTTTCTAAATATCCAGGATGGCACAGCAGAACTTCCGCATGCCTTTCCCAGCTTACATGTGCTACTTCTAGCACTGTTTTTTGTCTGTAGCTTATTCTATGAATATTTTTCACTGTATGCATAAATGCACGTTACACGTCCCCTGTGCTTCATATACAGCATTTTGATTATTTTATACTATGAATTAGCACAACATTTGTCTTAAAAATAGTTTCTGGGAATTAAGTGTGAGGAATGGAGAAAAAGATAAGGAATACTCCAAGTTCTGTACCTATTGTGTGTTCTTATATGGTTGGCATTAGTATTCAGTGTTACTATGTAAAAAGTTAAAAATAAGTATCTGGCATATTTGGCCTATGAAATTCAGAAATTCTCATCTCTTTTGACCTTCAGTGTTATGTGAACTGTGTATTTGTATAGGTGAAGCACTTGTTGAACAATCGCTTTAGTTCAATGAGCTGAGACAAGTATTCCTTTTGCATTAGGAATGCACAATTTACCTTTGCCTTTTCACTTTAGGCAACATGAGTCTTTCAAATAGTGCAAAGAACACTGCCAGAGCTGTTTGCCTGAGTACTCTTTTATATCTCTCTCTTGCACATGATGTGGCCAAATGCAAAGAGGTACTGTTCTAGTTTTCAAATTACCAGCTAGGAAATTCCTACTTTGAAATCAGAGCAGTCTTGGATGCTAAGTGGGGTGCATGCATGAAAAAAATTGTAAATTGCCAAGTGTGAAGATTTTATTATTCTTTGGCAGTAATCTTTTCCATTTACAATTGGTCGATGGAACTAATTTTTTTCAGTAGTGTTAGGAGGCAGCAATTTTAGTAAAACTGTAGACAAGTAAAAAAAAGTACTCCCACTTACCCTAAAAATATACTGAGCTTTATGGGATTACTTGTGAAAATGTTTATTTTCTAGCAACAGGTCTTTCCTGAGCTGAGTCTATCCATGAAATTTATGCAACAGAAGAGAGTTGTTCTCCAAGGAAAATCCCTTTGGAAGTCCAAATAAACAGTATTGGTCACATTTCCTTTCTCCAGTTCACTGTTATTGCTTTCAAGAGTTGTGGTACATCAGAAGCAAAAGGAAAACCAAGGGAACTGTGGCTCCAGTGCTGAGTGAGGCAGGAGACCTAATAGCAAAGGATACAGGAAAGAATGAGAGACAATGCCACTTTCACCTCAGGTTTTACTGCTGTGGTTTGTCCTCAAGCCTCTCTGACTTCGTGGTAGAGCCTGCAGGAGTTAAGTGTTACCTGCAGTAGCCATATAAACTGATTGACCGTGCAAAAGTCCATGGGACCAGGAGAAATGCTTCCAAGGCTGCTGAGGGCGCTGGTAGCTGTGACTGTGAGGTCACTCTCTAACATCTTCAAAAAGTTATGGCATTTGGGGAAAGTTCCTGATGACTGGAAAAAAGCAAGTGTCAGAGCTATCTTCAGGAAGGACAAGGAAGAGGATGCAGAGAACCACAGTCTGCTCTGCCTCCACTCTGTCACCAGGAAGATTATGGAGCCAATTTTTACGGAAACTCTGTCCAGATGCATGAAGAACAAGAAGGTCATGGGAAGCAGCCAGCATGTTTTAGATAGGACACACTGTGTCTGGCCATCCTTCTCTAATCAGATGGCTAGTGGTGTGGATAAGAGGAAATCAATTATTTTTTGCCTTGATTCTAGCAAGATTTCCCATAGTATCCTTACAGCCAAATCAGAGAGATGTGGCTAGCAAACTGGCTAGACTCCTGGTCTCAAAGAGTTGTGATCAATGGTGCAAAATCCAACAGACAGCTAGTGCTCCTCTGGGGTGGATAGGGTGGGTGATAATTTTTTAATGTCTTCAGTAATGACCTGGGTGGTGGGAGGAAGTACACTACAGCAAGTTCTGCAGATAATTCCTGTCTGAATGTGAGTCAGCAGGTCGCCCTTGCAAAGATGCAGTCCAACTGCATACCTGACTGTATTAATAAGAACATAGCCGGTGTGTTGAGGGAAGTGATTCTTCACCTCTGGCACTTGTGAGGCCAGTTCTAACATAATGTGCACAGTTTGGGGTTCTCTAGTACAACAACAACAACAAAACATTGATACACCAAAACAAGACTGGTTGAGGACATTGAAGATATTCAGGGGATTTGAGCACATAAGATACAAGAAGAGGCTGAGAGCTGGGTTTGTTTAGCCTTAAGCAGAGGAAGAGGCTCAGGGGAGACCTTCTGAAGATGATGGAGAGTGACCTCACAGTGACATCTGCCTCAGTATTGCTGTCTTCAACTAGCTAATGGGAGAGTACTGGGAAAGCAGACAGACACTTCTCAGAGTCCCCTCACAGGCTGCAACAAGGGAAATTAAAATTAGATATAAGAACATTTTTTTTTTTTTCCACTTTGAAGGCGGTCCAACATCACAACAGGTGCCTCGAGAGCTTGTGACTCTCCATTCTTGGATATATTCAGAAGTCACTGAGCAACCTGATAGAAATCAACCCTTTTTTAAGTCTGATTGTGGTGAGGTAGTCTAGAGAGGTACCTTCTGAACAAAATTGTTCTGTGATTCTGTCACTTGTCAATACTTCCCTTTACAAAAGCTATGCTGACTAATCTGTTGTATATAATATTTTTATGTGTCTTCTTTTATTTATTATTGTTAGAGTAGTAAATATAAAAGCCTTTCTAGAAAAGTTATTGCATCTGTTACCTTCTAGACCTCATATTCTGTGGTCATTTTAGAGCAGATGTTACATATCACAGCTTGTGGTTGATTATTTCACCCTTGAGTTCATTTAGTAATTCCTGGATAAATGACATTTGTCTCATGTTCCTTCTTCAATTAGTTAGACAATCTTTCCTGTGCATACTTCAGTTTGAGACAGTTCCTCTAGCTGGTCACTCTCCATGTTGCCTCAGACTACTTCAGCATAGGAAACTCTGCATTGAATACAAATTCAAATAAGTCATTTAGATTCCCAGCATTTGCCTTGTCTTTGTATACTCCCGTTGTGCTGATCTTTTCATTCTACAAAGTCTCTAGGAGGGATCCTACTCTGGATGTATTTGAGGGAAGATTTATTAATAGTTTTCGTGTGTTTTGCTAGTTGTTCCTTCTTGGCCAGTCTATCTTGTTGGGTTTTGTTTGTTTGGGTTTGGGTTTTTTGTGTTTTGGGTTTTTTTGTTTGGTTGGTTGGGTTTTTTTACATTGAGCCTGTCAGAATTTATTATCTTTTCTATTTTCTTCACTTGGACATTATTTCAGCTTCTTGAATGATGCTTCTCCTAGTAACTGCTCTTCAACCCTGCTGGCTTACTTTTATTTGAGTCTTCATTCCTTCCCTTCATCTCTACTTTTCAAGGTCTTCATTTGCAGCCTGATCCCCCCCTGTGATTAAATCCTGATTTGCTTTTGGATTCTTCTCTTGAATCTCAATCTTGCAAGTGATAAATGGACACTGTGCTGCCTGCGTGACAGGATTTATGATCTGGGAGCAGACATTTAGCTTCCTTTGTTTCTTTAGCAGTTGTCGTTTATAGTCCCAGCTACTGATTCTTCTACAGTAATTTTTCTCTCTCTCTCAATGAAACTGTTCTCTAGACTCTCCTCTGCTTGCTAGCCCAATGAATGTCAGTGATTTATTTTTCTTTTTCCTCTCAAGTGTTATTTTTAAGCCGTTCCTTTTCTTTGTTTGTTTTCTTTCAACATATTTTTAAAGGAATCTAAAAGTACTTAGTCACCTAAAATGAAGAAAATATGTTTGTGTCTCAAACTTTCTGAAGTAAATTATATAAAAACAATGGTAGATAGCTAAGTATAGACTGATTTTTTTTTTTTTTTGCTCCCTGTCCTCTCTTCACCTATCCTACCTTTAGAAGTCTCTGTAGATATAGATTTTTCTTTTTCCCTAAGCACTTGAAAATATAAATATTTTGTAACTACAACATGTGTTATTTTAATTTTAAGGAGCAATTAACTTCTTTACCCTTTATAAAGAAATATTGAGAAATACTCTAGTATTTTTAGTTATATTTCTTAGCTATTCTTTTTTTTATTCCTTATGATATTACTCATCTATTTCTATTATAATGGATACAATCAATTATATGACTTGTTAGTGTGATACCACATTTCAATTTATACAAGCCACCCCACCCCCCCAGCTAGGTGTGATGTTATGCAGCACTAAACTTGAAGTAGAAAAGAAAATTCTATAATATCATTCATTAAACCAAATAAATTTGAAAATAATTTGGAGTTTCTGATGTAATAATAGCTTTAACATGGCTCTAACATCCTTAAATTTACAGACTTTTATATAGTCCTTCTTCCAGTAGTTTATCTTTAACCACAAGCATAATTTCCCTGTTTTTTGAACTCTGTCACTTTTCATAGGTTTTTATTGTGTTTCCAAAGTCCTTTGATAGCCAACGTTCATTGTGTCCATGCTGAAGGGACAAATCCTTTCTTTGAAACTTTCCCATTAATCCACTAAGGTCTATGTTACAAGGTAGGTTCTCCACAGAGTTGACTGGAAAAAGCTCTAAAAGGATGGCCAACCATAGTATTTAAGAAAAAGAGCGCACTTGTGTTAAAATGTTAAACATTAAATGGTACATGCCCTGTTACCTGGAATTTAAAAGGTAATAGTCCTAAATTACTGTAATAGAGCCAAACAGAGTATCGCCAGGATTAGAAAGAGCCAGGGCTCCAGTTAATGTGTTGGAAGATCTCCGCTTTGTGTTGAGAGTTAAGAAATTCCCACGGATCGATACTTCAGTAGTACAAGATCTCGTGCTGATTAAGAATCAGATAGAGGGGAAAATCCTGTCTGTCATTCATTATAATGTTGGAAGAGTCAGTTGCTCTTCCACTAGTAATTTCTAATAGCAGTGAAGAGTTGAATCCAACTCTAAGTGCCAGGACACCGCATTTCAAATGCCAATAACCTCATTCTCACCTGGTGTACACCCTGCAGACAATACAGCCACCAGTTTTATCCAACATGAAATAAATCAGATAGAGTAACAGGCAAGGAAAACAGATTGGAAGATCTTTTCCTGGCATGACAGTCTTGTGTCAAGTGTCTTACACTAGCTGGCCGGGTGAAATTTCTCAGCTTGCAAGCATCATTCTTTCTGATCCAACGTTCTCTCCAGATTAATTCTGAAAAAAAAAAACAAAAACAAAAAACAAAAAACAAAAAACCAAACAAAAAAAAAAAACCAACAAAAAATCTCTGATTTTTACCAGCCTCACTGAAGGGAATAAGTACTTTTCTGGTGCAAATGGAAATGAGGGGGTATTCTTACTCTGAAGTCAAGAACATGTTCTGTCAAGAATGATTTCTTCTGTTGAGAAGAAATTTGAGTGAGGATTGGCTGCTTTGGAAATACCTGTGACTGGGCCTGAGTTCCAGGTTATAAATTATGCCTGGAAATTCAAGGAAACATGCTTTCAAACCTCCAAAGTACTGAAAGTTGTTTTAAAACCATCAGAATGGGGAAAATTATAAATAACTGCAGTTTAATTATTATATAGAATTTAAGTGTATATTTTCATAATATTATTCCTACCATGCAATGACATTACAATTATTGTTTCTTGGGTTTGTTGTAAAGAATTCGACTTTTCCTAAAGTAAATGAATAATGAACAGTGGTCTTATTGAGTGTTTAATCTTCAAAGCACATTAAAAATATTAATTAATCCTTGCCAAAATCCCTATGTGGGGATCCTGTACATAAGCATTATCATCTTTTTACAGATAGTAAGGGCAGTTAACATTTCTCCAGTAGTGTTAGAGAAAACAACTTTTGTTTCCAGAAGCTCATCCAGTTCTGTCAATTTGTTTTTACAGCTAAAACCTATCATTACTGAGATAGCTATGAAGTGGAAAAAACGTTCTGGATTTTAATAGGCAGTTATATCTCCATACCTCTCACTTTGTTTCAAATTTGCTTAATGTGCTGCTCTGAATTCAAGATGATTTATTTTAAACTTCAGAGGAGTTTAGTTTTGGTCATGGATGAGTTAGCTGCAATCCAATTGCTAGTTTTCTGAACATGGGCTGTTGTTTAGCTGTACTGAATCAAACTCCTTGATACACGGTTTAATAAAGCAGTAGTGTTTGACCTAGTCAGTCCTCCTTTGAATTCAAGTTGTAGCTTAAAATTGCTTGTAATTAAGTATCAGAGGCTGGACAATTTTTAGCATTTAAAATTAAAAACATTCTTCTGTATTCATTCTGTATGTAAGTTCAAATAATTTGAAAATTAACTTTGATTTACTCCTCATGTTTGAAAGCTGCCAGCTAATCTATGATCAAGCTATTCTTTCATTTTTATATTGCTTTCAATCAGGGACTTCAGAATTTTTCTTAAATGTTAACAGGAATGTAATTTGGAGATTGATTTACATTGTATCTGATTCTATGTGCCTGTGAAATAGTAATGTGCTATATTTATTCATCTTATTCTATATGGTAATGACAAATATGATAAACCAATTAAGGTAACAGTACATGATCATATAGTTCTTGTTCTGAACCTCTTGTTCAGAAACTCTTTAAAACTTTTTTAAGACCTAGTCCTTTGATCTACTGAATGTCTTCTGTCAGTGTTAAATATGGCTAATAGTAACTAGTACCGAAGTTCGGTCACTCTGTACCTCCTGGAGGAAGGCCTCTGGTAACTAGAGCTTTGCACATCATCTGAGGGTGCTCAGCATCACTGAGAACCACACTATTGTTTTACACTTGTTCCTACACTTTGAGTTCTTTAGCTCTATTTGAGTGGTGTGTAATAAGAGCTGCTTTAGCTGAACTGCTGTTCGCAGGTGGTGTCAGCTCTGCTTATCCCGTTCTGTTCCTCTCCTGGTACTCAGCATGAGAAAGAAGGTGGAATCTGGCTGTTACCTCTACTTAGATGTGCACTTGTAATGTATTGCTAGATCATGTGTTTAATTTCTGAAACATAAGAAAATGAAGCACTCTGTCAAATGTATCCTGTTCTTAATGGGCAGATGATTGCTCAGTCTTATAACAAGGTGACCCTCTTTGGAAGAGACTCTAGGTTTCTTTGAAGTGTCAGGGGTAAGTGGAAAATCAATAAGGACAGGCTGATCCCTGAAGGCTCCCATCTCTCTCAGTTGTACAGACTGGGACAGTGGTATGGAAGAGCATCTATCCTGTTAAATGCAGACTGACAGTAGTATCAAGGTTAATATACTTAATTTGTGACTAGATATATCAAAGTTCATATACATTTTCTTTTGCTGTGTTTTTGTATTGCAAGTATTCTACTGGGAAATATTGGATAAAATTGGTATTGGATAGTTTGCCATAACAGATTAAAACAAGAAACTGCAGAATTACTCTGCCATGAAGTATAGTGACTGGTGTGATTTTTAAATCTTTCCTTCACAGAATGTTCATCACCTTTCTTCAGTACATTTTTACTGTATAATCAGTTATCACTCCACTGACAAGTATTAGTCTGGTAGTAACTTATCATCGGCTGACAAGTGCCAGAATTCACCCTCACATTTGTGTTAGTGAAGCAAACAGATAGTTGCCCTCAATGGCTGAAATACTGCATGACACGTTATTCTGACCCACAGCTTGACATGGAAATTGTTTTTAATAATTCAATTTCAAGTCAACATGTAGTATTAAATATGATTCTTGGTGAGGTTTCCTTGCATTATCTTTTGTGTTTAAAAACAACAACAACAAAGTAATTAGATTCTGTACGACTCAATCCTAATGCTAAGGGAATGTTTCAAGAGTTTATCTGTTTTCTTTCAAACCAAAAAGCACCCTCAACTAAGTAAATTAAGTTTTGTTTGTTCGTTTTTTTCCAGTGAAAAGCTTAACCAATTGTGTAAGCATAATTTGGTGTACCAGTGTATGTTAATAGTTTGGGAAAATGCCAGCCATTTACTATATATGGCTTACTTATATAACTTATTGTACATATAAGACTTATATGTAAGACATACTTACAGAATGCTTCCCCAGCAGACATACACGTTGTCAGAACACAGAATTCATTACCTATTATTTGTACCATTCTGGGAGATTCTTCCACAGTTCCTTTTCTGAGCCCTTTAGAGATGTCAAAACAAACATGATAACCTGCTTTAGGTATGACTTGATTAAAGTGAAGAAAAAATTAGTCGCTTTTCTGCTGTTAATTGTTAAAACTTTAGGTTTTGTAGGGTGGTTTTCAAACCTTGTTTTAGATATTTGTAGATATCTGTATTTGTGCCCTAAACAGTATTATTTAAAATAAACCAAAGCATTTTATGGTTAAATTTTATCTTGTTTTGTGCCATTATTATATATGCAATTGCATGTCACTTCACAGTTATGTTCTTGCTTTTGTTGATGGTTATTGCAACTGATGTAAATCTACATTTGAAATGGAAGAAAGGCTTAAAATATGAATTTTTTATTAGCATCTTACACAGCTCCATGATATGTGACTTGGCTCCTTGGACTATAATTAGAATATGAAACTAAAAGAGAGATTCATTTCTTCAAGGTCATGGATTAGGCTGTGCCTAGAGGGCCATAACGCATACATCTATAAAGGCTTTTTGAGCAGAACCTAATAAAGGAAAAAAAATGCTGCTAGACTCTATACTAAGAACCTCCAGTTTACTGAATATAAATAGGCATTTTACCTATTGAACTACAGTAGCAGAGATGCTTAAGTAAAGAGTTTACTTTTTGCAAACAAAGGCTTCTAATCTGAACGGAACCTGTTCCTTGTGTGCCATAATGGCTTTGAGTCGGTGGGTTTCCATGTCTGAGGGTTCTTTAAAAATGGCAGGCTGTGGCATCTCTCTGAAAGAGCTGCCATCAACTTTTTGGGGACTGTATTGGCTGAAAAAGTAATCAATGAAAGGATAAAAATATGTTCTTATGCTACCACATTGTTTAGAGAATAATTTCATTTCTTTTATCTTAGAAGTATTTACACATTAATGGAATCTTCTTCTTTTTTTTTTTTTTTTTTTTTTTTTTAAAATTC
>VXBL01009092.1:276934-314512 GCA_013400195.1 Aramus guarauna | reverse complement strand
TTTTTTTTTTTTTGAAACTGCACTGTACTGCTGGTGTGTCCATGGGATTTGTTTGTACCCATGGTGTTTTGTCAGTCAAAGTAGATGTCTTTGACAGACCAGATTCTTTTTTTTTCTTCCTTTTTTTCTTTTTTTTTTCTTTTTCTTTTTTCTTCTTCCTTTTTTCTTTTTTTCCTTTTTCCTTTTTTCTTTTTTCCTTTTTTTTTTTTTTTTTTTGAAGTCTACAAATCATTTATAGAAATACTTTGGTAAGGAAAGGCTACATAATAAAACTCTGAGCGCCAGGTTTTTGATATGCATCTGCTTGTACCTTTTCTCTGCAGTACCATGCAAAAACAGAAGATACAAGCAGTTAACTTGTAAAATAGAAAACAGATGTATTGCTGAGTGAGAAGGAATGGAAACACTGTGTCGTTGCAAGACAGGTTCTTTCCTCATGCTTGCTCTCTAATCATCCATTCTTAGTGCCTTTCTGGACTGCAGTGAGCTCTTTGCTCTCCTTTCTTGGTCTTTTGAAAAAATATGTCTTTTCAGCGTTTCTTTGGCTTGTGTTGAGATCTCATTTGCTTTCTCCAGAATTTCTCTCTTCATTTGTGATACAAGCTCGCAGCTTGCTGTCCTGACTCCACTCCACACTTCTATGTATTATATATAGCAATATATACTGTGTGGCAAAAGTATATAGAAGTATGTATTCTAAATAACCTGTATTTCTAAGCAAGTAATACATATACTTTCTGCTAAAGTTGACATAAAGAACATGCAAACTTTAGATCAGGAGAACTGTTAGGCATAAATAGACTCTGAAAACTCAAGTCTTGGCCACATGTTGAGTTAATACAAAAATCTTCTTCATTTTAAGAAGGAAATGGGGACAATGAATGGGATTTCATTTCAAGTCACAGACTGTATTAGTTTTTATCTTTTGGCATTCATTTGGCACATTTTCACATGTTCTCTGCTAACTCCTGAGTTTCAAAATTATATTAAATATGTTTTATGATATTTTGTAAAGATTGAGCGATATTAGGTGAGATAGTGTTGGCTTCTTTTTTGTATCAAGAAATATATACAAAGTAAAGTCTAGAGCAGCATTTTTGCCATTGATAAGATTAAATTCCTTGTTAACCTGGCATTACAGTCCTGTGCTTACTTTTTTTGTGTTTTGTAGTAAATTTATTTTGATACTAGTTACTAAGTATGTGGGTGTGAAAGTTTTTTCTAAGGCTTTCTTGGCATTATTTTACTGGATAGAATAAAATGTTTCTACTGCACAGTGGGGAGTGAGGACTCAAGAAAGCAGAGAACACCAGTGCTTCGTGGTGGACTGGAATGATAGCCGAGCATATGCAGTACCATTTCCTTTGTTTATTTACCCAGAGACTTGCTTGTTGATTACAAGAAAATGAAGAAAAATTAAGCTACTTGCTCCAGTAGAGCGGTTAATGTACTGCAGAGTGTAATGGTTTACTTCTCCCCTTTTCCAGAAGGCTGTTTGTCTTTCTCTTTCAGATACCTTATTTTAATTTGCTGTATTGCAAAATTAAAAGAGACCATTACTTCAACAGTCAGTAGTATTCTTATAGAATGCTTTATAAGTCTGTAGTAGGTTATTAAGCTCAGAGCAGTGCTGATTTTGATGGCTTTTTAATTCATCAAATTAGCTTTAGTGCATAAATCCTCGGGGTGTGTATATCCCTTATCACAAGCCAGAAGTGGAAGAAACATGAACTTAGTGTGGTAATTTATTGAATGCAAGCACTTTTCATAGACCATGGGAAAATTGCAGTGCTGAAGTCCCTTCAGAACAGTTCTGCCACATTCTTGCTCATTATGAATAATTATGAAACAGGTCCACCAGGTGCCATTTTAAAATATCAGCATCTGCCACCACAAGTGTTACAGTAATATTAACAGTTTACTGTGTTTAAATAGTTGAATGCAGAACAGGAAGAATTACATTCACAATCATTCACACAGAATTGCAATAGAAATAGTGCAGAATGAAACTGGAAAAATCAGATGAAGAGCTGAAGGAAGGGGTAAAATCTTTTCTGATATCTAATAAATAACTTCACCCTGTTATGGCACTTCTGTGGTGTGTTTAGGGATAACTGTCAAAATCTTAATTGAATATCAGTACTTTTATGAAATATTATTTTAGGGAAAATCCACTTTTTTAATTTCTGTTTCATTTCACCAGGAACTTAATGATAGGTGGGTTTAATGACTGTATTTCTTGTAGTTCACTATTACCGAAGTGGAATCACACGTATAACTCTATGATTTAATCCCACTAGTCGTATTTCGGTCAGAAACTGGGAACTGGTGGTGCAACTCTAAGGAAGAGTTCACAGCATTTAAGCCAGTCAGCTCTGTAATGAACTCATTCCTTCGTCCTGCACTCTCCTGCGTTTCTCCCTCTTATTCCATAGTGAAATGATTCAGAGATGGTTGATAAATATTTATTTTAGGGTTGTTTTTGGTTTTTTTTCCTTTGATTGTTTCATTGTTGGTTTGGTTTTTGTTTGTTGGGGTTTTTTGGTGGGAGGGGGTGGGGAGTTTGTATTATTATTGTTGTTATTATTATACATTGGTTTTATTCTGGTTTATCTTCTGAATCTGCTCTTTAAGAACTGAGATAAATGCTACTGCCTTCTCAAAGAAAAGAGTAAGAATCGTGCAACACTTAAGATGGAAATTATGAAAACTGTCCTAGCTTCATTCTTTAAGCTAAGGTATTGGGCTAAACCAGTTGTGAAACTACATATTGAGTTTAAAAATTATCAGCCTGTCAGATTACTTCCCACAAAGAAATGTACATAAGTTTTCTTATCCAGAACTAAATTTGTAGATTAAGACAAAAATCTCTTCTTGACTAGCTTTCCAGTTGCGTGAGGTGCCTACTAACTTCCACTTTGAAGTCAATGTATGATTTTTTTTTTTTCTTATTAATTCCTTGGATCATAAGGACAAACTGTCCACATCAAAGCAGAGTGCTTTATCACTTATTTTTCCTCTTACATATACTATATCAGATATATGTTAGAAAATAATCAGCATTATTGACTGTTATATCAATATATGCTGCAAAGAATAATAATATAAATGCTTTGGTATTGTCATTGTCTTTAATGCTTCATCTGAGTTGGCAACATGCTGTTTGTTTTGGTTTTTGTTTGGGTTTTTTTTATTTTTATTTTATGTCACTGCAGTTCTTTTGTAGTTTCAGATTGTATGGCCAAACTGAAATATTATGTGCATGTGGCCTGATCTCATGCATACTACAGATGAAAGAATTCTATTTAGTAAGTTACTCTAAGCCTAACTTTGGCTAGACCTGTGGCTTGGGTTTTAGGTGACACATACTTGTCATCTGCCTAGGTATAGGTTCCTCTGGAACCTTACTGGAAAACTTCTTTGGATGGTGAATTTTCTCTCTTAGATAACTGGATTAATCTGTTTCATGGGGCCTACTGTCATTTTATGCAATGCTTCATTTTGTCAAAACATTACTGAGGATTAAACCAGATGTCATCCAAGTTATGAATGAATTTTAATGTTTGTGAGGAACATTATCCATTTCTTCTAAAACTCTTGGGTGCAGGTTATCTGTTTATGAAATGTTTAATAGTGTTCATGAATATACACTCTGATTATTCATGTAAGAAGGAATTTGCAATTCTCTAATTATTTTTTTTAATTACTCTCAAGTTCTTCTGAAGAAGTCTGGAAACTGCTGTGACTCTTCTGGCTGCCTCTGTTTATTGCCCTCTTGCCCACTGGTTATATCAATCCTTCCTAAGCAGTTGAATAGTTGTTGCTCCCTGATCAGCAGTTGTAGACATGATGTTTAAGTGCTAGCTGATAAAGGAGCAGCCACCAGAGGCCAATTGTTAGAGCTGACAGGAGTGAAAGCCTGCAGTAGACTGCATAAGCTAACCCACACCAGTTCCCAGATGATCCCTGAAAAAGTTATCCCCTGAAGAAGAGCCTGGGAAATGGGTGAGGAGGATGACTTCCATCACAGGAGACATCAGAGGCAGCTGCACCTCAGCCAAGGGGAAGAAGAAAAGAAGGATTAGTTGCTGGAGAGTGTTTCCTACAGGAGATAGAAGCATTCCTCTGCCAACCTGACTTGCTGTCTTGGGAGGCTTGCTGCTTGCCTGGCACATGAATCCAGGAGGCTGTGGAAAGACTCCCAAAGTGTTTCTTAGCCCCAGGCTGCTATCACTTGTTGCTCATTCATTTGGGCACCAATAATATTGCCAGAGTGACCTGGAATCTGTAATGGGTGACTACAGGGCTCTGGTGAGGGTGAAGGGCATAAGGCTCAGGCAGTGTTCTCCTCTGTCCTTCTGGTGAAGAGCAAAGGCTTAAGGAGAAGTAGACAAATTTTCGGATCAACACTTGACTGCAAAGCTGGTGTTGCAGGCAGGGCTTTTGACTTCTTTCACTGTGGAGCCCTTTCTGAGGGGCAAGGCCTGCTGAACAGGGAACAGGATTGACAAAGCGGGGCAAGAACATCTTTTGATAACAAGCTTCTAATCTAGTGATGAGAGCTTTGACCTTATCATGTTAGTGAAGGGTTGTCATAATCTGAAGAGAAAGGCAGGCATGTGGGACAGTGCAGAAGTGTTTGGGAGACAGCATGATGAGGTGCCTCTCACCTTCCCTGTGTGAAAATCAGTATCCAAATGCATACAACATAGGAGACAAATGGGGACTTGAAAGTCCATGCATAGTTGCAGAGCTGTGACCTCACTGGGATTCCAGAGGAATGGTGGAATTGTACACCACTGTAGTAGAGTACTGCAGTAGATGGATATAGACTTTCAGAAAAGATCGACAAAGCAGGCGGGGAAGAGATGTTGTGCTCCATGCAAAATAGTGTCTGGAGCAAATTCCAGGAAGGAAAGGGGAAGACCAGCCAATGTAGTAGCACTTCATTTCAACAACTGAAAGAGAACGTTATCACTGGGCTTGTTAAAAAAAAAATAAAAAAAAAAATTGTGAAATGTTAGGGTGACCAAGAGTTTGAATTCATCTTTGGATCGTCTATACAACATAATTGCCATATTACATAAGCTGTGGAGGTTTTAACGTCGATGTGAATCATCATGTCTTTATATCTAAAGCCTGAGAGAATTGGGTTTGTTCAACCTTGGGAAAAGAAGACTTAGGGGAGACCTTATTACCATGTTCCAGTACTTAAAGGGTGCTGTCATGGTTTAACCTGGCTGGCAACTAAGCACCACACAGCTGCTCACTCACTCCCCTCAGATGGGATAGGGGAGACAACCTGAAGAGTAAAAATGGGAAAACTCATGGGTTGAGATATAGACAGTTTAATAGGTAGAGCAAAGGCCACATGCGCAAGCAAAGCAAACCAAGGAATTCATTCCTCACTTCCCATGGGCAGGCAGGTGTTCAGCCATCTCCAGGAAAGCAGGGCTCCATCACGCCTAATGGGGACTTGGGAAGACAAACGCCATCACTCTGAACATCCCCCCCTTCCCTCTTCTTCCCCCAGGCTCATATGCTGAGCATGATGTCATATGGTATGGAATATCCCTTTAGTCAGTTGGGGTCAGCTGTCCCGGCTGTATCCCCTCCCAACTCCTTGTGCACCCCCAGCCTGCTTGCTGGTGGGGTGGGGTGAGAAGCAGAAAAGGCCTTGGCTCTGTGTAAGCACTGCTCAGCAATAACAAAAACATCCCTGTGTTAGCAACACTGTTCTCTGCACAAATCCAAGGCATAGCCCTGTACTAGCTATTATGAAAAAAAAATAATTAACTTTATCCCAACCAAAACCAGCACAGGTGGCTACAACGAAGATGGAGACTACCTTTTTACAAGGAGTCACATGGAAATGATGAAGGGTAATGGGTACAAGTTACTTCTGGGGAGATTCTGATTGGACACAAGAGGAAGATTTTTCACAATGAGAACAATCAGCCATTGAAACAATCTTTCCAGGGGAGTGATGGATTCCCCAACATTGGACACTTTTAAGGTTTGGCTGGATGAGGTGCTGGGCCATCTTGTCTGGACGGAGCTTTTGCCAAGAAAGGTTGGACCAGATGATCCTTGAGGTCCCTTCCAACCTGGTATTCTATGATTCTGTGACTTCTCTCTGCTGAGATTCCCTTTAAGAGTGATGGATTAGAATTTTTTATGTACTCCACTAGGAACTGAACTGATGCTGTTGACTGACTGCATATTGGCTACCAAACAGTCATGAGATGTTCAGATGATAGCGATTTTCAGTTTTTAACTGCTTGGATATTATTCAAAGAAGTGACCTAGAAATGAAAGACCTCATTGTGTATCCCAGAGTTATTTGACGTTTTCTGAAAGGTTTAAGGTCTCTACTACAACTACCTTACTATGTGAGTACTCTGATCACATGCAAGAGAGAACAGAAAATTTACAAGTCTCTTATTGATTTCTAATTCTCATTAATTTCTTTAGAATGTTCCACTCCTGACTTTCTCCTGAATAACATCTGGTTCAGTGCAGAGTGCTGCACTAAGAAAAGAAACAATTAATACTTAGAAACTCAAACTCCGTAATAAATCAGTAACTCTCTGTTGGGTAACTTGCTAAGGCTCAGACATTTTAATGAGAAAATATCACTGTCTATGGCATATTAACATTTTATTAAAAAAGACAATAAAAATACATTTATAAACCAAATTTGTTTAAAGATTACCCAGAGATACTAATCTGCCTCTTTTATATTTTCTCTAGCAATATCTTCAGAAAGCTGTAAAATTTGGGTACACTTTAAGATTTAAAGGTAGAACACAAACATGCCAAAAAGAAGCTGACCTGTAACAACTTTGAACATGCTTCAGTAATCAGCATTTTTCTTTGATTCTGCTTGCTTTATCTTCCTGTAGTTCTCCTGGGACAGGTTATTTCATGTTTGTGTTATTTGTATACTCAGTACCTCTTTTACAAGTTGCTTTGTTAAATTATATCCTTATTAGCACTGACGTTTCAGTAGAAGTCATGATGATTTGTATAGAGAGTAAGGACCTATGTACACTACAGTTGCATCCCTTTGTTTGAATTGAAAATTATAGTGTAGGTGAGACTTAATCATGCTTATTAACAGAGTAATATTCTCAGTCGTCTGGGATTTCAGGAACACAATTAAGTTCCAGAGACATGGAACTTACTCATTACATATTGCTTTTGCAATGCCACGGCTACAGTATTTGAGTGTGATTTCACTTACCTGAGCAGTCTGACTGGAAGGAAGGGTCTAGGTATGCTGGAAAGTTTTGGGAGATACAATTATCACCTTTGCCTGCTGCTGTGCCTTGGCTGAGATTTGCAGAAGAATGTGATTTTGCTGTTGTAACTGCATCTACTGAATAGCTTTGTTGGTTCAATGGCATAAAGTTTTCATGTTTTCAGGTAATTATTCAAAGGTTTAAAATATAGTTCATTCTTCTTCTGTGTGTCTCAGGATTGGCCTAGATCTTGGCATATCTTCTGCTTCCATGGTGGAGTCTCTGCTCAGTTTGAGCTTAATGGGATGAATAGTGTGGGGAAAGCACTTGGTGCCCTGGTCCCCCTTACTACTGTGTCCATCCTCGAAACAAAAGTGAATGCTTCAGTCTCCAACAAGTTTATTTCTCTGGACTTGGACATGTGCAGTTTCTAAGCCATTAGAACCTTTCATGTTTCATGAAACATGTTTCTTCAGGGCCCAGAATACGTATTACTAAACTATTAATGTTGCAAGTTAATGAAAAATGCCATTTCTCTGTGACTGGTTTCATGTGCTTGTCCTATCTGAATCCTGCAGGCTCATTTTTAATGTGATTACTGCCTTTTTGTGGAAATAGGCTAAATTCTTAGAGTACTGGGCCAATCTTGCCCATCTGCTTGCGGAATATGGTTGCACAATGAGGCTCAAAGATTTTTCATGAGTTATACTGTTAAATAAGGACCCAAACCAAATAATACCTAAGCAGAAGTAGGGCCATCTTATACTTATTTTGGGATGCTTACTAGATTATTTGTAAAGAAGAAAGCATTGCATATTGTTAGTTTAAAGTTTGGAGAACTGCTTGTTTTTCCTTTTCATTTTGGAGGGGTTTTTGGTTGTGTTTTTTGTTGTTTGTTTGGGTTTTTTTAATCAATAGAAACAAGTCAGTGAGAGAAGACACCGGTAACCTTTGTTTTACAATCTGTTTGTAATTTACTACAAGGCTGTACTCTGCTTAAGGAATGAAAATCTCCCGTAGGACTGGACATGTATTTAATGGATTTAGGTATTTATTAGATGTTGTAGGCCTTGTTTCAAAGCCTAATCTCAGGTCTTCAGAGCATTCTTAGTTCTTTGCCAAGGCCACCTCTTCTGCATAATTTTTAGATGATGTATGTTTTCTTAGTTAATAACCACTAAATCCCCTCTTTATGTTTGGACTAAGGTCAGTCTCACTAGTGCTGGTTAATTAAAGAAAGACTTTAAAAAATAAAGTGTTGGCCTGCACTGCTTTCATTTATAATCCCAGATTCCGCTCCCATTTACTGTAATTATGAATGTTGCTTATTCTCATCATGGCTCTGTTTGAGCCCTGTACCTGTAGCATTGCTTGTTTAATTGTTCAGCCTAGAAAAGTCAATTCTAAATCCAAACTTGCAGAACTTTTTGAAGACATCCTCTAACAAACTTAGTGGTTTGTGTTGTTGTTTGTTTGTTTTTTCCAAAATGCTAATAAAAGTTTGTATTTATGTTGTTTTGACTTTAAAAATGTATTTTGTTTTAAAGAGTATAAACTAAAGCCTGGCAGGACATAATGTCTTTTACTATTAATAGTTAACTGTCAAGAAAAGAAGTAAGACTGCTTCAAAAGAGGCAAGATAACAATAAAATTGCTGAGTATCCTGACTTCAGGATAAAATGTCTGCAGTGAGTTCTGTCATCTGTTAGAAACTAAGTCTTAAAGAATCTAGGAATAGGGGGCAAAAAAGGGTTTATCATTCCTTCAAATCTGAGTTGGAAGAGCTAAACAGAGGTAGGAAGGAGGCAGGAGAAAAGACGAATACCACTGTGCTCTAATAGATTTCTACTAACGAGTTGCAAAGGACATATTAAAACAAAACAAAACAAAACAAACCACACCAAACAAACAAAACAACCCAAACCACACACACACAAAAAACAAACAAACAAACAAACCCCCAAAAAAATGAAAAACCAATAGTGAAGACTTGTGCATTTGACAATGAGAAAGAAAAGTGACATTCAGGTGAAAATTGGACAAATGTGTATTTGTTCAGTTAGTGAATACAGAGTTTATGTAACATCATGCAGTTTAAAAAGAGGTGGTTCAAGAAATGATAATTAATACTGATACTTGAAAGAGAGAAAGGGATCTTTTACTAATTGTGTACCTAGCAGTTCTACCATCTCTTTCCAGGAGTATATATTTTCTTAAACTTTTACATCTTCTATTTTATTTGTTGTTCTTAGCCCCTATTCCTTATTTCCAAATTCTTCTGCCTGTTAAAATGTGCACCAACTGTTTAGATTTAACCTGGATGATTTTTGCTGTGTTGCTTCATAGTCTTGTCTAAACCCATTTGTAGGGTTTCTTGCATTTTCTTCATTAACATAATGTGATAAATATGTAATACAATTGGTTGTTGTTCTGATGCATTCCTAACTGCTATTTACATTCATTGCCTGCACTAATAAATCTCCAGCTTTCTTTCACATGCTCTGTTGATGTATTATTAGATGGCAAATATGTATATGTATGCTGTATATCCAAAAGCTCTGTCACATCTTTAGTGTAATGCTTTGTCAGAGTTTCTAAGAATAGTCAGACATGACACATTATTTTTATTATTATATTTGCCAGGTTATTGCATCCACATATTTTCCCATAATTAAATAATTAAAAAAAATCAAGGCAGTAGAGTTCATAGCAAGAAAAACATGAAACTATTGCAGTAACTTGTATTAAAAATATATAGCTGAAAAATAATTAGCATTAACAGTACTGTAAAAGAAGGAGGAGGAACAAAACATGAGGGACCTTATGATGCATTGAGTCCTGTTGCATACAATTTCAAATAAATGTGTAATTATAATGCTTTTATTAAAGACCTCAAGTTCTGTCATAGTCATTTGTATACTTTGCTTCTATTCCTTTGCATCTCTCAGAACTTCACTTTATGAAGGTGACAAACTTTTCTGCATTTTTGGACTGTATTTCTTCTGGTTCATTTTGTTCTGTTTTATTCTTTTGCTTTCATTGTCCTTGAGCTTGATGCTTTTTGTTCTGATTGTTTTTACCCCATGGTATATTTGTAAAGAACACTCATACCTGCACACAGCCTTTGTTTGACTAGACTCTTAGTAAGTTTTCATTCTTCTCTACATTGTTTCCTGCTTAAGACTAACAACTCTTTTCTGTTCCATTTCTGGTTTATCATTCTTGAACATTTCTGATCAGAACATAGAATTTCAGATCAGATCTTCTTAATGCTTTGTGCAATAAAATCAGTATTATGTTTCTTGAAGATGAAGTTTATCTTTTGAAACTGATATTTGGGGGGGGGAAGCCTGAGTGTTATATTTTAAGGCTGTGATCTTTCTGGCTCCTTGAATGCTCAGAAGTATGAAATATTTTCAGGGGATGGTGTTGTACAGAATACCATATATATTTGCTGTAGTGGCAGCAATTCTACAAAGTCTAACAAGCGTAATTTTGCAAGTATCACAACATGCACGAGATACAAGCTTCAGTTCTGCCTACATCTAATCTCATCTGCTATGTCTGCATTCACTGGACATGCACCACTTAGGCCTTAAAACAAACTGTGCTTTATGTTGACTGGCATTCCCATGTAATATGAAGGGTGGTTACATTCAGTGTATCCCAAAATTTGCATATATTCTAGAGATTATAACTCTTTTGATCAAAATTTGTATTCCTCCATGACTACATCACCTTTGTGACTTAAAGTCATTGTTAAAACAATACAACTTTCTTCTACTGTCCTTAGTTAAAATATCTGTGGACTGGTTTTATCAGCTTTGATCTTTGACGTCTCTAAATTTACTCTTGAAAAGAGTAAATTACATTTCTTAGCCTTTCGTTGTTGAGTCCAGACAGATTCAACAACCTGCCTTTGAAGTCTACCATGCAGCCACTTGTTATGTTCACAAACTACTACAGTGCATATTTAATTCCTAAATCTATTGTGGTAGACTAGGTGTATTTAAAGCATGAAAAACATCTGGTGGTCTTTTGGGGGAGGCAAACGTAAATGGAAATTTCACTGTTAAAAAATGAATAAATTATGACAGAAGTACTGGCTTTATTTATATTGATGTTAACTGTACTATTAGGGTCGAAGTATATTTCTTCTTTCCATCTTATCACACAGAATATGTGCTTTCACCTCTCAAACCCCACTTTTTCCCAGTAATATGAACAGCCAGAGCTTCAAAAGAAGTGTGATTAAGTCATTGTGTAATGGGGAGATAAATAGGGATAGGATTAAAGGTTTAAAAAAAAAAAAAAGTCAGGCAGAGTTTGTAGCTGAGTTGAGAAGTGTATGTTCCGTGCTGTGTACTGTGTAGCTCTTGAAGTGCTGTTACTCAGTCTTGAGCAGTCATTTATCATTTTTCCCCACTTATTTATATACTTATGTCATTCCTTGAAGTGATTATGACAGGTTAGTTCAGTTTTGTTGTGCGTTGTTAGTTTTTTGGCTTTGGTTGGTTGGGGTTTTTTGGGTTTTTTTTTGGTTTTTGGTTGTTGTTTTTTTTAATTGGAGGAAGGAGGAGGAACCAGAACTTCCAGGAAGATTCTTTTAGTCCATATTCATTTCAGGATGGAAACAGCTGCAGTCTAACAGAAATAGGCTATCCAGATGGTCTCTCTCATGGTTTCTGCAACATCTGTAGGTAACCAGTCAGTGTTATTTAATAAAGCCTTCCACTAAAAGGTTGCTATTCTTTCTCAGTTGCTCCTACTTTGCTATTGTATTAAATAATTCCTGGAATTAGCTTTCTGAATACAGAAATCATGTTTGTTTAGTTCTTGGAGAGAAAACCATGGAGAAAATGAATACTTCTGAACTGAGGAAAATGTAAGAAAACCTTTTAAGGATGAAGTCAGAAACAGGTTTAATGAACAAGCTATTATCGCAGAACTGATTTCAGGAATCCCATGTAGGCTCTTCCTTCAGAATTTGCCTGTCCCATCATCCAGGGACACTTGAAGTCTCCAGTTAAGAACTGATACAATACTAAGAAGGATTTCCTTTATCCAGGCACACAGTAAAGCATTACAATGCTGCTATTCTGTGACCAGATAAGAGCAACTAGACCCTAATTATCTTAATGTTTTAATACCTATGGTTTTCTTTTCATATATGAAATAAATTTAATCTATTGCATTGCACATTTGAAATTTGCTACATATATATTTTAATGTTTGCTTGACACACACATGATATGCCAGTTGGCATCCCAGTCACATCTGGCTGCTGTTGTTGTATGTTTATAACTATTCCAGCTGGCAGGGAACTTCTGAAGTAGGTGTTGTAGATATGATGTGCTCAAAGCCAGCTTTGTTCCACTGAGCTGTAGCATCTTCACTTCTCTTTAGAGACTTACATGCTGCTCCACGCTTGTCAGTCTCGTGTACACGTATGCTTAATCAGTTAGGCTGAGGCTTGCATTGGCTAGAATAGGCAAGACATCTTCTACTGCCTGTTTAAATAAGGACCACTAAAATGTTGATTTCTCTGTCTTTAAAGTATGTATTTGTTGCAAGATATCTTGCTTTGCCCTTGATCTATTTCACTACTTCTCCAACACTAGTCACATATAAAATTGCATTTATTTGGGGTTTCTCAAAACAAGTTCTCATATTTATTCATGTTGTCACTCCAGTACTCATTCGCAACCTGAAATGCTCTTGACACTCCACATATGGCTCATCGGCATACAGTCAAGGGGGACTCTCCATTCTGAACCTTTAGAGATTCTGTTGAAGCAATTATATCTCTATTTTTCTCCTTCCTACACCACCTTCTCCAGATGACAGATGTTCTGTTTGCTAACTTGTTTGCCAGAGGTTGTTTGGAACAATTTTTTTCCCTGCTTTTTTAATACCTTAAAGACAGAAAGCACACCGTAAGATAGCATACAGAAAACGTGGTACAGTAGACAAAGGTAGAAATACATTAATTACACCTTTTCACTAAGGAAACAATAAAGTGGGCAGCAAGAGATGAGATTAGAATAAAATCTGTAACAGTTAGCCTCAGAACAGATTACTACCTCAGAACAGATTACCATGTCACAGTCACAGAAGCTGTTGCTAGGAATTATATTCACTAGTATCTCTCCTGAATGTATTTAACAACTTGATCATGGAGTGAAGGGAGGATAGGAGAGGAGAGCTTGCTGTGCCCCAAGCAGAATGGCATCCCAACATGTGGTCTAATAGACTCAACATGACCCTAATTCAGGATCTGCTGGTGATAAAATTTACATTTGCAAAATGTATTTTTCCAGACTATCTTGATGACAACACACCAGAAATGTGAACAGAATCTTACTTTTATGCAAAACATGAACAGATGTTTCCAGCTGAAAAAGTATTAAATGCCTTACAGTACGGGCTTGAGACTTCCTGTCTGGCATGAATGGTTCTCTCCCCTCAGATAATTACGTTTAAGGTTTTTCTTCTTAAATAACAAAACATTTATGTTTAAATAATTTTCTGGAGGGTGGAATGCGTACAGCGAATAACCCTTTGATCAAAAATTGCATTTTTAAAAATTATTGCCATGACATATTATAGGCTGGTTTTCCTCATGATAAGCCTAAAGAAAAAGATCAGTACATTAATCTTTTTGCTGTATTCTTAGTGAAAAAATCCCTCAAAAAATTAGAAATCCTTCTCCTACTGCATTTACAAGAAAATCTTCTAACCTGTTTTTTTAGCACTTTAAAGTAGGAATAATTATGGTCATATATAAAATCAAATCACTTGTGTTTCAACTCTTTCAAGATGTATTTGTATTTTTAAAAGATACACTTTTAAACTAGAGGTAGCCTTTTTGCATCTGCTACAGTTAACTTTCTTAAAGACTTCATTTGTCATTTTGATACAGTGTGTAAGTCACGCATATAGAAGCCAATATTAACTAGGTAACTGGTCTTCCTTTAAATGCAAGAACACATCCAGCGAAAAAATCCAAGATATATAGCCAGAGGAGTCAGCAAGAAACCTCCTCTTTGAATTTAAAACTGATGCATGAAATCAATTTGTACAGATTAATTCCTGACTGAATTTTTTTTCATGTTAGATATTCCATATGTAATCAAACCTTACCAGTTAATAAAGTTCCCTAGTCTCTTGTAATGGTATTGAAAGGTTTTCTGAATTTTTTTTTTGTTTTAATTAATCAAACTTTCATATCCTGTGAAAGTGTGGTCTATTAAATATAAAAAGTATGCATTGTATCTGTAAACAATTCTCTGGCTTAAATTAGTGAAAAACAGTAGTTTCATTGAAGGTACTATTGTATACAATAAATTTTGTATTTTATTTTTTTTTAAATATCTATGAGCAATTTTACACCTGAAGTTAGCCTAAACTTAGGAATTTTTCTGCATAGAAATTAAGCTACATTCCTTAAACATTCTGCTACTTTTTTTTTTTTTTTAATAAATCAAAATAAAGCAAAGAACAGCTTAGTTTTGATTTACATCAAAATAAGCTTATATTTGGCATTTTGTTGGGGTTTTTTTGTTTTTTGGTTTTGGGGTTTGTTTTGATTTGGGTTTTTTGTTCCAAGTTCACTTTTCTCAGATTTCAGGGAAAATCAGTTGTCCATGAAGTATTAGGGGGGAAGAGTGTGAGCTACATGCCATAATATGGACCATTTTTTTTTGGTGACAGTTATGGAAGGTATTAACCTCATTACTTTGATCATTACCTTGCCCTGATGTCGGAAATATCCCATTTCAGGTGGGAATAAGAGGAAGGTATACACCATAGAAGCATAATCCCCATACTTCTTCAGATACCAGTGAAGGTTCTGGGGTGCTTCTCTTTGCTAGATACAGTGGACTTTCTTCTATCCTGACAGCATTCATATTTCCCTTTGCATACCTTGGTCTTTATTTCTTTATGAGCAATATGGGGTTTATAGAACAAAAGCCTGTCTTTCACTAAATAAATATATCAGAGCTGGAAAACAGTCTGCTCAGTTCTCTGACAGAAATAGCAAATCCTTCTTTATGTTATTCATATGCTAAATAAAAAAGGAATGTAATATATACCATTACAATCTCTTCCCAAGTTCTGACTCTGAAAGCCTTTATAACCTTGAGACTGTCATCTGAATTTCACAATTTAATATCAACTGTAATGTATTGTTTCATTTTGGGAAAACTTACCAGTAAAAGATGAAATGCTTCTAATTCTGTCTCATCTTACACCTAGTATCTCAGAAGAATACCATGTTTTCCAGGGGCTTTTGATTGCACTTGAAGAACTGTTACCTTCTTTTATGAAGTGTGATATCACCCATCCCCTATGCATAATACTCTCTCCATTGTCTATTCAGAGTTGTCTGCTTAGATTTCTATTATGCTTTTCCCTTTATCTTACCATATTATTTTTATGATAGATTTTACCCTGAAATAAAAGTAATTAATTTATTTCCATAAGAACTTATAAAATCTTTAGTTACTGGAGTTCAGTTTCAAATTTATTTTTTCATAGTTACTTTTCAGAATTATTGACTACAAAACATAAATAAATTCTCTTAATCAATCTGATCAAAATTTTTAATAGATGTAATTAACAAGGCTTACTGCTAATTCATACATTTTGAGTTGTCTACTTAATTTGCCATTTTAATTAATTGACATTGATGTGGTGGTTTTGCTTACTGATTCTGCTGGCTTTTGGAAGTTGCTAATGATTTAGCTCTTCAAGTTCTTCCATTATATTTCACAATTCTTGCAACCATAGAATCAGCAAAGCATATATTTTGCTTATAACTTTGCAGCAGGTAAACAGGTCGTGATTGGAGTTAAACTTCTTAATACAATAGTTGTACAACATTTTTTTTACTTTGGGTATGTGTACAGCCAGTCCCAGTAGGCAAAATCTTCCTGATACTGCAGTAACTGATGACCTGGCCTCAGCTGGAAGCAATATGTCTAGCTTTTGGAGAATACCTACAGACTGTCTTAAGAAATTTTGTAGTAGAAATACTTTTTCAGTCTTTGAGTACTGTTGCCATAGTTTCCGTACTGAATGAAAGGTATCTTTAACAAGGATTGATAGGAGAGAAGCGCATAAGTAAAACTTTACTAGGACAAATATTTATAAAAGTAAAAAGGAAAATGTACAATATTTTTAAATATTGGCCCACTTGCTGATATCTGAAATATTCTTAGCAAAGTTACTGTTTGGGTGCCTGCTAATGTACCATTTTTATACACTATTACTGACTCTAGATGTCAGTCAGCATAATTATCTTGATCTTTCTTTATTTTCAGCAGTCTTCAGTAGCATTCAGGTGGTAGGGTATATTTTCGTTTTCTCTCCATCTTCCCCACCCTTGCCCCTAACTGCATTTGCATTTGAGAGTTTTGAATAACTGAACTGCAGCTTTCAGCAGTCTATATCAGTGTTGTGAGAAAATTAAATATTGCCTTTTATTGTTATTTCAGCAAATGGATGAGAGCCATGCTCACTCCTACTCATTGACAAAAATATTAGTATACAAGAAGTACGGTAAAAATGTTAAAAGATTCACATCCACTTTTTCAAAGCAGCGTTTTATTCCATTGCCATTTTGACTTAAGTTCTTTCTATATCTTTGTTGCTAAGATGATGCTTATGTGAGATATAGCTTAGGGTGCTAAGGTTGTGATGTTATTAAGTAAATGTTTAACACTGTAAGGAAACTGAAGAAAAATAAGATTCACCTTTCCTGTTCAGCATAGGTGTTAAGTCTGATTTTGCAGATTTCAAACCCAGAGATAGTGTCAAGTTCATTCAACCAGGACGGTGCTTGCATATCAGTCCAAGACTTCTTCACGCTCGTGCAGCAAATCAGAACAGACAGTTGGACAGATTTAAGGTATTCTCTGCCACTGAATTTTTTAATACCAGATACACTTGAATCCCACAACACTTTAATCTCAAAAATCCTGACCTGTCTCCATAATTCTAAAAGGCAAACACAAATGTGTTAATCTTCTGAAGAGATTTTCTTCATGCTGCTGTTGTGAGCTCTTTCAACACAGCCTGCAAAGGATGGCTGTGGTCAGCATTTTTAAGGTATTCTGTAGGTCTTAACCATAAGGTTTAAAACATTTACTTTCTTAAGGAAAAGTCTGTTGAAAAATTAATGGAGGAAATTTCTGGGAGTTTCATACTAGTTTCAGGTGAATGGGTATTCATATCTATAGAAAGGAAAAAAAACAACAGTGCCACTATCTGTGTATAGGTCACCACTGGGCTGTCCTCCAGGTTTCCACTCTCACTTCAGTTATCTCTCTGTATTTTGTGCTTTTTGCTAACAGTTCATTTTGTAAAATGTGAATTTTATTCTTCAAAACAATAGGCTGTGATCACCATGCTTATTCATGCAGACCACTGAACAGCCTTCCAAAAATTTTTACTTTTACTCAGTCCTGTTCCAAATACTCTTTTTTTTTTCTAAACTTGTATAAGATTGCCAGCTAAATGAATTATTTACCTCTCTACTAAGAGGATGTTAATTCACCTTTTGTACCACCGAGAAATGGAATATGCTGAATTGCATGACACAGCCTTCCTATTTTGATTTTAACTGTCTTCTCTCCAAGAGGCTGTAGACACGTAGCTTTCTGTTTAATTAAATATCTTCCCCTAAGTTGGAAAGTGCACTAAGGAATTCATTATAGAAAAAGGACAGCACTTGTCTGCTCCTTAACTTTATTAAAGAATTATCAGTTTAAATTTCCAGATTTCAATACTTACAGTTATGCAGTATTTCATGAGTTATTCCATTTTTGTCTGTCTGCAAGTCCACCACTATTCTTTAAGATTACTCGTAAAGATTTCTTTCATTTTTAATTTAACATGCAGTATACTAACGGAGTACAAAAGCAGGGCAGAATGTGATTGCAAGTTTAAAAAACAAGAAAAAAAAAGGTCAATAATTGCAGAACAGACACTGCAGTGACTGGCTGACCTTTGAGAGACTGCACAGTTTTTATTGCTTTGAGGTCTTACTGGCAGCAGTGCGCATCAGTGGAGTAAATCATTACCACTTCTTTTGTTCCTGCTGTTATCATTATCATTAGTATAGTCTTAATCTAAACATGCATTGCAAAACAATGTAATTCTCAGACCAGGTGCTAGCTGCGTTTGTATACATTTAAGAAAAACAGCTTATATTCTTTGCCTGATAATCTTGGTTGTTTCTTGGTGTTCACATAAGAACAAAATGTATTTAGTCTCATGGTTTCACAATCAGGAAATTAAGTTGTTACCAGTGACAGCAAATCTAAGATAGGTCTCAAGATTCTGTCATAGCTTAGTGTCTGCAAATAGACTTGTTAGTAAGTGAGCAAAAATATGCATTTGGAGTAGAAATTACCAAATTTACAACTTATCCTCCCTTTTTCTTCTTTCTTTTCTTAATTTTGAAGATCTCTTTACCTGTGCTGGGCCAACTGTAATGCATCCATCTGGGAATGAAATCTTACCTGTTTTTCTTGCTATTTAAGCCCTTGCTACTTAAGACCAAGTTATGGTTTTGCTAGTACAGTCTCATACACTTTCATGCAGTTTCAATGGCAGATTTAGGTTCATCCAAATCAAAACGTGATCAAAGTATGTGACTCAGGTTTTACGGAAGCTCATTCAAAGTGTTTTGTTGAGCCTTGTCAGATAATCACAGGCATTTGAATGTGTTTTGAAAAGTTCACCCTTCTGCTTGAGGCTAAAAGGTAAAATAAATAAAAATAACACGTAAGTTGTCTTTGTACATTTTTAAATACTTCTATCTTGCCCTCATCTAGATAGTGCAGTTGAGATTGGTGCCACAGTGGGAGTTGCCGTGCAAACACTGAAATACCTTCTGTAACACATTTACCTTGTAGAAAGTAACCTTTTACGATCAGACTCTGTCTTAACAATCTGAGAGCTTCTGCAGTTGGCTTCTTTTAAGTCCTTTCTAAACAGATGCATATGGATATGGCAGACGGATTGTTTTCAGAAATTCTGATGTTAAAGTTGTGTTAGTATCATTAATAAGTCTTAAAATGAAACATTTCTTTGATAGAAGAAAAAACAACAGCCGCTATTTATCAGGGGAAAAAAACCTGTGTAATGTCTGAAAATTCAAGCCAACTTCAAGGATCTCCTTCGGTGTTATGAAAGAGATTTTTTGTTATTACTGTTGTTGTGGAAGCCAACAGTATTAAGTGATGTATAGGATTTAAAAGTTACAGTTTTGTGTTTTCTACTTTGCGATTATCTAAAAATCCTACCTACTTCTTTTGAGGACAAAGGATTTCTTGTATTTTTTGGACCCAAATCTTATCTTGCTTCTCAGCATTATATAGGGTAAAGTATGTTTCAGAATCTGTCTCAATGCAAAGAAACTACATCAGCAATTTAGGCAGAGTAATACAATCTTTCTGGCAATGTGTCAGGCATTTAAGCTTTCTTCTTTCAAAGTTACTTTGCTACTGGTTTGATACAAAGACTGAGTGGAATCAGCACAATTAATGTGAGAACTGTTGTTTGGTCAAAGCTTTGAGAAAGCAAAATATTAATAACTAGGAATGGCTGTATTATAAGTAGACATGTGTTTGAAAATTGTAAGCAACATTTGCATGAATGCTTGTAATTTGCACTCTGTGTGTGACTGTATATAGATAATGTAACACTTTATAACAAAATGCTGGATTTTGTTCTTGTTGGTAGACCTCTACAGTACATTTAATATGGAGCTTATTTAGGTGTTGATATCATCTGTGCTTTCACTTATCTCTTAAAAATGCTTCCTTCCACCAGAACTGGGAATTTTGGCAGGGAATTGCTCATTGACAGAACATACGGATGCAAAAACAAACCACTTGTGAACTACAAGGCTTATAAAAATTGTCTGTTGAATCACTTTTTGAAGAGTTTGACTTTTTATTTATTTATTTATTTTTTTGGCACTGCATCCTACAGAAAAGAATTGATTTCAGAACATTTCAGGTTTATTGTAGTCACCCATCCTCAACAATCAAACCTGTAGTTATGTTCATCAGAAAATGAAGAATATTTGCTAATAAAAATCAACCTGTAGTGAATTTTTATCTGGCAAATTACTTCTTAAATGAAACCTGTAATAACTCTTTAAAGGCAGCAGCACTTAAATAGGGGTGGAGTGGTATTTATTTCACAGTTTTAAAGTTCTGTGGTGACACCAGACTCTTGCTCTTTTGGGACTTGTTACCAAGTGGCTGTGTCTCTAGATGTACAGGATGTTATTGTACATTAAAATTCTTGGTAGAATTCTAGCTCTTAACGTGTCTCTTTAGTATCAGACAGGTTTTTCATCTTGTGTATTAGAAGAAATATTTTTGGTTTATTTCCCTTTCTCAATTTGACTGGAGACCTCCTCTGGAGACACTAATCTAAATGGTCAGTATGTGAATATTTTTGCAGGGGGAACATGTAAATTCAGGGCCTTTTTTTTTTGTATCCTACAAAAGAGTTTTGTTTCTTTCACTACAGAAGATGCTTAAAGAAACCACATGTCTTAATAAGTAACCCTGTGGATAACAAAATATATTAAAAGCTAGTTCTGTGAACAATATGATTCATATGACATATTTCAGTTTGAGTACCAGCAAGTCACTGTTTTCTTTTGAAAAATGTTAATCTGCCAGTATAAAGTTTTCTACAATAGAAGATTACGCTCAATAGTTGGAAAATTAGTGCTGGAAACTTTTCCAATACTTCTGTATAACTGTATCTTGTTAAAGAGCTGGAATGTTTTTCAGAGCTCACCAAAGTCTTTCAGATTCATGATTAGTTAGTAAGTTAATAATATAATTCGTGCTGATGTTATAATGCTTCCCAATTAAAACTCTCTTTTAATTTATAGTCTAATCTGCTTTTATTCTTTTTTTTTTTTCCTTTTTCTTTTTTTTTCAATCTATCCTGGAAGGTCATTGTCAAGAAAATGGATGAAAATATTCAGAAAACATTGCTTCTGTGCTGAATTTGGAGAAGATACCTTGTTTTGAAAGAAAAAAAAAGTCTGGATAGTTCCTTTGTTTGTTTTTACTTTTTCTCTCAAAACCAATATCTGAATAATGGCATACTCTACATATATTGGCTTAATTTTCTTAAATATCTTTCATATTTTTTGAGAGTTGGAGATTAATTTTTAGAATGTGTAGGTTGACTTGAACAGATATTTTGCCCCCAGAAATGAAAGCGGACATATTTCCAAGGAAGTAACTAACTTCCTTGCAAGCAAGTGCTTAAATTTATATTTATTCACTGCCTAACTACTAGGACTTCAAATATCCATAAGTCTTAACAGGTGGTAAAGACAATATATTAGACTAGGATTCAAAAAGAAGGAAAGTATGAAGGCAAAGGAATAGGATAGGATAACAGAAGTCATTCCTCCTCTGATAATTCAAGAACCTGCAGGAAAGAATTTTGCAAGATAGATTGATATTCCAGGCTTTGCAACAATGATTGTTTAGCTATTTGTTTTCCTTAAATAATTAAACCTTTTCCTATTTGCTGGTGGATTCTGACAGCTGCATATGTACTTTTTATTTGTCAGATAGAATGGGTAAACAATTTCTGGCATGCATATTGTTTGCAAGGTATTCGCTTTATTTATTGTGTGAGATATTTGTGTAGATAAATGATAAGGTATTTGCCTATTTGATTACCAGAACATTTTGAAAAGGAAAATAATGAACAACAAATGGAAAAATCACAGCTGGCACTAATGTCAATTCTTTCAGTGTGTACTCTTGCCTGTATAAAGATATGGATATTCTTGTAAACATCAGTTACTAGTGGACACTGAGTATGACAAACTGGTGTTAAAATATTAATGAGAAGACAAGAAGATGGTAACAGCAAAATACTTCCTGGACTGAATTGTATCACAGAAGCAAAGCCTGTGGAGACCAAGGGCTGTAGGGTGACTTTATTTGGAAAAGTCATGGGTTTTGTGGGGGTTTTGTGGGGTTTTTTAAATTTATTTATTTTCATTTGTTTGTTTGTTTTTAAATGAGCATATTCTGTATACTGTGGCCACTGAGAAAATAAATCTTAGGGATCTTGGAGGGAATGTGCCATTCGTCCATCCATTTCTAAGTAGAACTAAACCTTTAGCTCTCTTTCGTAATGTATCAAGCAAAGATATGGAGATAGATTAGAAAGCCAAACCAAAAATATTGATAGGATATCTTTTCTTGATTTCCAAATATATGTGAAGGTGCCTTCCCTCATGTAATCTGCATTCTAGGAAGAGAGAATGAGATGCCACCCAGTAGCACTATCGAGTCTGCCAGAATATATTGATTGATTTATCTTTTTTTTGTGTTTTGGGGTTGTTTGGGTTTTGGTTGGTTTTGTTTGTTGGGTGGTTTGTTGTTTTGTTTTTTTTTTTGAGGGGGGGTGTTTTCTTTTTTCTTCTCTGAACTAAAATCTTAACTAAGCCAGAATTGATCGAGGACAGTAAAATCTCATAGCTCTTGGCTTTCTATCAGCGCTCTTGTTAAAAAACTTATGGAATTAATGATAAATTTCTTGTACAACGGTGTTTTTTCATCTTGATTCACTAGACTGAGCGTAGGAAGTAAACATCAATGCCAAATAACAAAGTAACTACTTCAAAGACCTGCTACATGCTTTACATTTTCATAAATCGTTATTGACTTGAAATGTTGAGTCAGATAAACCACTTTTCCAGCTGATGTATATCATGGCTACATGCAAAACCTGAAATCATCTTTATGTTCATGCAAAGTTTCTTGTGCTTACCGCTAAAGTCCACAGGGATTTTACAGGTTTGTTTTTTTATTATGAATTTTACATGGAATACTCTGTTCCTTAGATGTTCCACAGACTTCATGAAGAATGTAAGACTATGTAGAGTATAAAAACTATGTAGCTATATTAGAGGTTGGCTTCAGTAGTTGTTTTGTATGAACCCATTTGCTAGAAAAAACTTTTTATTTTTTTTTCCTACATCATTGTCACTTCCAATGATTAAAGATGTGAAGAGAACATACAAGGCATGACTTTGAAAATGAGCTTATCTTTATTTTTTTTTAAAGTGCAGTATTTATACAGCAGAAGAAAATACACCTTTTCCTATGTCTAGTCCTGCTTAATGAGGATCGCAGTGTCAAATTGTATACTATGTGCATTTTGACTGAAGAAATCTAGATGGAAAGTTCATGCTGAATAACAGCTACCTTTATAAACTTTGGCTCCTTGTCATTGGTATGCAAGTTCAGTCTGTAAGTTTGGCACTGATTATAAGGTTCTAATTAGTCTCTAGAGAACTCACGTGGACAATAGATTGCTCATTAGTCTGTCAGCTTTCCAAGAAGCTGACTGGCTATTTCTCATGTCTAATGTGGAAACTGAAATGATGCATGTTAATTTGCCTTCCAGACGTTGCAACTGCCTGTCCAGATAAGAAGTCCATCTTAATGTATGTGACTTCCCTCTTCCAAGTTCTGCCCCAGAAAGTCACCATGGAAGCCATCAGGGAGGTGGAGATGTTGCCAGGACACTCAAGGGTCACTAGAGAAGAGCACATACAAGTACATCATCAACAGCGTTTTTCACAAGAAGTGAGTTGTTTCACTTTTCTGCTTTCCTCCTGCTGCTCTAAACTGGTTGTTTCCCTTCCCTACCCCGTAAGTTTGATGACAGATGGCCAATGGAAGGCAAAAAAACCATGAGCTTAAGGGACAAAGTCTCCAGCACAGGCAAGTCAAATGTACTTGTCTGCATGAACTGTACTTTCGTACTGCTTTTCACCTTGCACTGGGCTTTTTTAAAAGTAACTGTTCAGAAAATAAGTGCTTTGTACTTCACTTTTACAGCACAGGGTGTTTTGATTGTGGAAGGGCATCACAAGGAAGAACGTGGAAACTGGGGAAGGTTTTACATTTAAGCATAGATATGTAGAAACTTTTTTACCTTTTCAGAGAATAGCAGTTGACATTTCTCCATATTCATGATTCATTTTCAATCTTTTAGCATTTCATTTACACTGACTTGTATTTTAAGATCATCTGTTCACAGCTCATGGTTCATGTCCTGGTTTTGGCTGAGACAGTTAATTTTCTTTCTGGTAGCTGGTATAGTGCTGTGTTTTTGATTTAGGATAAGAATAACGTTGATAACACACTGATGGTTTTAGTCGTTGCTGGGTAGTTGTAGTGCCCACACTAAGTCAAGGCCTTTTCAGCTTCTCACGCCCTGCCAGGTGCACCAGAAGCTGGGAGAGCACAGCCAGGACAGCTGGCCCAGGCTGCCCAAAGGGATGTTCCCTACCATATAGCATCATGCTCCAGATATAACTGAGGAGGTTAGCCAGGAGGCAGAGTCGTGCTCAGAAAAAAGCTCTCAAAAAACTCATGCAATACTTGGAATTAATTTATGCTTGCTATGTCAATTATGTTTTTGACTGAAATAATCAGACAGTCTCTGCTGAACTGTTTAGTGTACTTGTATGAATTTAATCTGTATCTTGGTTTTGGGATGTTCAGTCTCTTTTAGAGCACTGAGCAGATGAGTATTGCTTCTGTTTATTCAGGACTTACTACAAGATCACTTATTTTTTGAGCCTTTGTTTGTAAATTATAAAGAACCTTCAATTTACATTGGTATTCTGCTGGTATTAAGTCCTGACAGTTTGTTGCTTTTGGAAAGGATGTCAGATTAAATGAGAGCTTTCCTTAATACCAACCCAATTTTGACTGCTGAATACAAACACTGTCCTTGAAAAATATAACTCATGATGACCTTCCTACTTCTTTTTCTTTACTTACTCTTAAAATCATTACTTTATTTCTATCATACATGCTCCTATCCATATATATCTGTTCTTTCCACTCTAATTTCTTCTTCATAGATCACAGTCAGTGTACCCCAGGGACCTTCACCTTCTTCTAAACCACGGTTCAAAAGTTATGCGTATACACAAGCTGTGTATGTCACATCCCCTGACCAAAAGCGGAGGCAGGTTCCTCCACAGGTCTGTCAATATCGTCATTTGTTTGAAAAAAAATGTTTTATTAAGCTTGTGCTTGGAGTGAAAGAGTTTGTGCATTTTGCTTGTACCCGATCTTGATGACCTACTTTTTCCAGGGTTTTTTTTAGCATCTGTCAAGTGTTTACTTTTTACTGTGTATTTCAGCATGGCTGGCAAAAGGTGTTATGCTGATTGTTAGGGATGAACAGCATTCAAACACTGCTGTTTTAGAATTCTAAACTGCTGCCTTTGTTATGTGTATTTTTGAAAACAGTATGTATATTGCCTTAAAATAGTATTACAAGAACAAACCAAAAATAAGCTGATTTTCGCATCTAATTATTATATTTCTGTCTCATGTTTCATTTTAGTAAAACAAGAACATTTGAGTTTCTGTTGCTTTTCCTAACCCTCAGATCTAAAGAAAATAATAGGTGCTGATATTTTTCAGGAGGTTACTGTACTAACCGCTGTAGAAGAGAAAGGAAACATTAAATTTAATAGTCTTTATATGACCTGGATTATTAGATGATAACAGTTGGTCATTTTATCGCAAATGGCACAATGCCAACATTCAGGTTAGGGTTTTGTGGGGTTTGGTTTTGTGGGGTTTTTTTTTTGTNNNNTTTTTTTTTTTTTGGTTTTTTTTTTTTTTTTTTTTTTTACTTTTAAATAGCTGCAGTAGTTTATTAAAACTTGTTTCAGGCAATCTTTATAATGAGCATTTCAGTAGTCAGATTTTTATAACTTCTGACAAGTGTGAGAACCAAAGGTCATATTGTGTAATGCAATGTACTTTCATTATTTTTGGGAAAAGAGGTCTGCATGTATTTGGCACTACAGTATGAGTTCTCTTGTGGAGACTTAATTCTGTCTAACCTCTACAAATTTATTGCAAAATTATGCTTGAATTCAACACCATGTTTCCGAATCTACTCATCAAGTGACAGGTATTGTGCTGAATAATGACTTCCTTTAAATACTCCAGGAAAGAAATCCTGTGCATATAAGCATGAGTCCTGCTACATTATACTAACATCAAATGTGTTGCAGTGATGATAATATAGCTTTTAAACAAGGTGTTTAAAACTGATATCATTGATTTGTTCTACTCAGATATTATACTGATAATTGAGAAGAATGAAGTCATGATTCAGCTTTTTTTTCTTGAGCTACTTTTATTGTGATCAGTTGTGGGTTTTGTCAACACCTCCACCATTAACCATAATGTACAAGCTGATGTAATTGAAGTCAATTTTAAAAACCATAGTTACTAAAATGTAGCAAGAAAATATCATTGTTTCAGTTGTCACCATCACAGTTTTCAGATGTCATCTTCCTGAATTTGGAAGCTTTGTCTGTTACACTTATGCAATAACTATTACTATAATATTTGCCGATTTGACAGAATCTGAAGACCCAACCAGAATTGGGTCCTATTGTGCTAGAGCCACAACAAATATTAATAAATGCAAAGCAGTGACTTAAAAATCCTAAGTGAAAATCACCAGACACAGTCTCATTATAATCAAGATAAACTTGAATTGCAAATAGTACCAATTAATATGCCAATTCAATATATCCAATTCTTAGTCAGTGATAATGATTTTTTTTTTCCTCTAGCCATGTATTGCTTGAAGAACAGCTGTCATCTAACTATTAAAACAAATTTATTATCCTGATAAAATAGTGATTGATATTTTTTTTCTAGGTATCTGAAGCTGATATACCTTAATAATCCCATCTACTTTAATTAAATCAAATAAAAATTATTTCCTTTTCAATTCTTAGTAATTCAATTCTTACAGGCAACTGCCTGTAGGATTTTCAGTAAAATCTACTTCTCTAGGCAACTGCATTAAAGAAATCAAGATGAATTCAACTTTTTTTTTTTTCTTAGATTTTTGTAGTTTGGGAAGCTGTCTTTCATTTCCATCTAGTTATCAAAGAAAAATTTCAGTAGATTTAGTTTACTGTGGTCTGCCAGTTTCAATGGTATCTTAGGCACTATCATTAAGAAGCAAGATTTTTCACTAAGTATGTTGTTCATCTGTTGAAATGTATGAGTCATTTTTTCCTTTACAGATATCTACAAACTTTCATCTTTCAGGAACTGAATATTATAATTTGTCCTAGATAATCAAAGATGATAGCAACTATACAACAAAAAGTCTTTATCTGCTTCTCTCTAGAGATTCTAGCTGATAAGATTGATCTAAAATGTTATAGAGTTTAACTAGGTGATATTTTTCAAGATCTGCATTTGGAAGAATGGTCAAATAGATTTTGTAGTCCAAGCATGAGTGAACTGGAACTCAGAAGAAACATAAATAAAATGAGACCTCTTTCCAAAGATTTTGAATGTTATCCTGCAAATTTGACCATATATACCATATGTTTACTGCATATATCAATTGTTGGAAATTGTAAAAATCAATGACCTATGATTCTCTGGGCTCCGTATTAGCAAGAAGGAATAACATTTCCTCTTACTCAATCATCTGTCAAAGTCCTTTACCTTCTATCTTTGACTCTTGCTTATCCTTCTGTGTCACATTTCACTTCACTTTCCCCATCTTCACACTTCCTAACACCTTCACAACCTGTGTGCCTTTAAATTCACTCTTCCTTTCTGAATTCTTACTCTGTTCATCGCTCAGTAGTATACTTGCAAGGCCTAGTGTTCTAGTTGCACAAATTTTGGCCAGACAAGTCTTGCTTTGCTTAACTGTGACATATCTCAGATTCAAAGAAAATCATTGTTCTGCCAAGCAGTTCACTTGGTGCCTTCTTGTTGTTTGGTCTGTGCTTGACCACTTCTTGTTGAAGCAGTTAAGCCTTTTAAAATTCTCTTGTTAACACAAATAGCAGTTCTGCTAACATTGAGGAAAAGTTTTCCTCCTTTACCTTGTTTACTTAGAAAGTGTTCATAAACTCATGTAGATGTTAGGATAGGATTCCACTTCTCAAACCTATATCTTTGAATTCCCTGTATCAATGTTAAGTAAGGCCCAAGAGAAAGTATTTATGTTGACAGGTTTCTGATGGCAGTTACTGCTTAGCAATTACAGATGGCTTGCCTGACTTTGTCTTTCTTCCTTTGTCTTGTACGCAGTCTCTGTAATGAGACAGTCTGTCTAGCTTCACTTAGAAAAAAGGAATACTCAAGTTAATTTTCTGAAACATTTCAAAATCCCTGTTTTGAATTACCATTTTGCTTGTGTTTTATATTTATTAAATTCTTTGCTTTTGTTATATTGCTTCATCTCATTGAACACCTGACCAATATGAATGATAGTTTTACTTTCTAATTTTTTCCAAAAACGTTTTATCAGAGCAGTTTCTGATAATGTTGCCAGGCAAAAATCCTATCTCATTTTTGCCTTCATTTTTGCTTAACACCTACTACCTGAACTCCACAGGACATAAAATATACTGTCTTAAAAAGGTTCAAGTTAAAAAAAAACAACCAAACAAACAAAACCCCACCAAAAAAAACCCCATAAATTGTAAAATACTGAAATACTTAGAAAAGAAACTTTTTTTAATGTATTGCAAAAGCGATGCTGCAAATGTAAGTATTGAAAAACTGATGAACAAATTCTATGTATGGTTTGAGACTTGTACTTTTGTAAATAAGCTTTTGGCAAGTCTATCTAAAAGGTCAAATGTGAGTCTGGCTGCCTTTGTTATCTATTATGCAAAATCAAGCCCATTACATTGATATCATCATAGATTTTTTGTTCTTTTTACAGGAGTTATATTTTCTTCACTCTGCGTTATGTTACATGAAATGTAGAATTTTCATGCAGGATTACTCTTAGCATTTAAACTGACAAGCTTCAGTAGATTTAAATTAAAATAATTTGGGATGCAGTAGTGTCTAATAGGGACAGTATTCCCTAGCACTTAATAACTGGATTTAGGACTTAAGAATTGGAGATTTCACCTCAGGCCTCAACCTAGTCATTAGTTCATGGGAAATTTGAACCCTCCAGTCATTAGTCCTATTTTACAGAAGTATTGTAACACTTTTTTTTTTTTTTTTTAACGTTCTCTGTTTTGTGATATGGATTCTACAGAGTTACTGTACTGGACTTTCTCAATCAGTTCATAACTATAATAACTAACTTGGTAGGTCACTAGACACTCATTACAAAAGTAATCTGAATTTTCTCACATACAGCACACAATCCTTCTGGCAGCCTTGCCCTTGAGATTCCTGGTGTTCTAGACCCTTAATTTGCCACACTCTTGGTCTTCTGCCAGCAAGTTAACTTCTGTAAAAGTGCTGTGAGACTTCTGTTCTTTGGGGTTCATCTATGCCTCAGGCTTTAGTGGCACAGCGCCACAGAATTGCCGTAATGCTTTCCTTTGAACCAAAACAGGCCTTTCTTTTACTTAAAGGCTGTGATCCAGATGTGGTCCTGTTTACCTTGTGGTAATGTGCCCTTTGGAGAGGAATCAGAAGAGAACTCTCGTAGATTAAAGTACAACCAGATAGAATTTTAGTTTCAACTTCTTGCTAATATTTCTAAGGTAAGATACTCAGCACAGAGAATATCCCATTGACAGCATTGAGTGTTCATATTAGACTTATGGGATAATTTAAAGTACAAGTCAGGAAATGTCAGAAAATACTTCCCGAATTTTCTGCACATTTAATCACAAGATTAAAAAAAAAAAAAAAAAAAAAGACAGAACTTGTATCTCTTGGCAAACCTCTCAAATCAACAGGAGCCTTTACCATACAAAAGCAATTTAGAGTATTTCTCCAAAGATAAAATTATGGCATCAATCTAAACAACATGATTATTACATTTTTACTGGTCTTTGTATATCAGGTTAACTCAATAATATGAAAAAAATTTGTATCATGATTTCAGATGGCATTACTTTATTTCAAAACTTAGTTTATTAACAATTTTTTTTAATGATTAGTTTATCTAGATTTGACATTGATAAAGTAAAAAAGACAGCAAAGATGAGATTGTCTTCTTCATATGTTAGTCTAATCATATTTTCATGCCTCCAGCTGAGAATTATCAATGACAGCAGAAAAAAACCCAAACAACCCAAAGAAATACTGCAGTGCTGATGTAGGAACAGCAGCACATTTTGTTCACATGCTCAGGAATAGGAGAGAAAGCTCCTCTCCAGAGCCTCCTCTTTCTCACTGGCTTTGCTGGCCCTCATCACCAAGAAAAAGCTTCCTTGACCCAAGTAGCTTCATCTCGGCTTTCTCTGCCTGATTTTCTGCAGAGTGTCAGAGGAGACATATTATTTTAACATATAATAGCTTTTGGAGTATTACCTGAAGTGTCGGTTAAATGTATGTGAATGTGATGAAAACAATAAGGATTGCATTTTCTAGCTAGGATTACGTCTGGTGAGTGTAAATTGCACTACTTTTGTATAATTTAACTAAACTTCCTATCCCATGTTACACCAGCACGTGGTTGAATTTTATTTAGTAAAACTAAAACTGAGTAGCGTTTTTAAATGATCAAACGGATATGCATTGTGCCCTTGAAGTGCCTGTAGCTGTAACTTTGAGGAATTAATTAGTTTCATGTTTTACTCTATTACAAACTGCTAAGATTTCTGTGGATAAAATCTTTGTGCCCGCAAGTGCATATAATACTCTTCATGGTAAACTCTAAAATATTTTTAGTGCACAGCAAATGGCTCTGTGTTTAAAATGCCAAAGATGGACTTTGAGAAGCGAATGAACAGAGTTGAGTGCCCAGTCCATAGAGCATCAATGGGAGATTCTCTTTCCTGATTGTCCTTTTGCCCAAATATTACACTGTGAGAAAGGGGATAACCTTTCCCCCCTCACTCTGTATTTTAGAGCTGTGTTTTCAGGGTCTGTAGGAAATGCCGTGGATTGATTGTTAGTTCAAATTTGTATGGCAGGCAGGTCTGCATGTTTACCTGAAGTAGTGACCTTTGAAAAGGACAGATTGCTTATCTCTACTGATCATCAAAGAGCTGGTTTCTTTCTTCCCCCCAGTGATTTTGATGCACTAGGAACTGTGTATTGAAATGCTTGTATAGAAGCATCTCTCTCTAATATACTGCAACATGTACTTTGTGGTTTTCGTGTGCAGGTACAGAATTCAGGTACAAGTATACAAAGGAAGATATTCATAGATTTTTCCATGTTCATTTCAAACAGCAAAGGCATTAGTCTCTGTATATACAATAGTATTAAGGAATTTTGCTTTATAATTTTCTGAGATTTAAAAGTATTCTAATCAATATCTTTATTATGGATGTGTTAGCCTGAGGTGATCAGTGAGCTAAGAGGAGAAGACAAGTAGGAAGAGATAATACCTTTTAAAAGAACAATACATTTGCGGGGGGCGGAACAGACACTTTTTTAGATGTTCAAACGTTCTTTGGAAATTCCAGCACTGAAAGCACAATAAAACATAGCAAAAATGAGAACTTCAAAAATATAAAAATTGTATGGAACAATATGGTGTTTGGGATTTATCCACACACTTTCTACAGAAAGCATTTGTTTTTAGAACTTAGTTTAGCTGTAGCAAAGAAATAATACATATATCTTGATGGAAATGGAATAAAACATTCTTAAAAATGCAAAAGGAAATTTTAGTTGCCTGATAGTGATGTCATTAGAGTGGACATAGTGGTTTAGTGGGTGATGTAGTGAGGCATCAAACTTTAAAAAACAAATATACACTTCAAAAGGGTAGAAAATGGAATTTTGCTTATGGTGTTAAAAGATCAAAGTTATTGATATAAAAGAGTAGCACTCTTGTAGAATGAGTTCTGCAAAGTGTTTTGCAAGTCATTTGGAAAATATATGAAAATAAAGTGTTTACCTCCCAAGTATGAATGAGACATAAGAATAAAGACCATGTTTTACGTGGCATTGTTGAAGGGAATGCTTTAACTTTAAAGCATAGCTCCCATTAATGTAAATGTAATTGGCATGTGTGTTTAAAGGAAGACTAAACCACAAAAAAATATAGATAGGTGAAAACACAGTGTGCAGGTTTCTTGTATGATATTTTATATAGACAATCTGCCAGGCTTATATTTTTCTGCCTTCTTTATTTTTACTATAATCTTTCACATTAGCTAGGATGCTAAATACCAAAGAGAGAAACAAAGGTAGCAATATATGCAGCTTCTAACAAAACTGCATTTTAATCTTCATTTAAACAAAATAGCAATTGCCAGGCAGTGCTGGTCCAGTACGTGGTTTGTGTCAGCTTCTGAGTTGCTGTTTCTTAACATGTTAAGGTTGATATTTCTTCAGTCTAGAAGTATATAAAATAAGTTTTCCTGCCTTTCTTTTTGAGATGAAGTCTTCTATCTGTTACATTGAAATATTTTTCTTGTGCTTTCTTCAGTGGAGAGCATATGTCAATTTCAATTTTATCTTTTTGCACAAATGAAGCAAATCTAATATTGATTTGCCTTCATTTTGTATTCTGATCCTTTGCTTCTGGAGTATTAACAAAGGAATTTTGAAAATAATTCTATTGTCTATCAGAAACAAACAAAAAGCTAAGATGGAAAAAGGAGAAGGGAGAGAGAGCAGAGATAAGAAGCTAAAAAGATATTCCTTCCTTTAAAAAAAAAAAAAATAAAAAAAATTAAAAACCCTCACCATCGTGCATACTCTGTGTCAGGGGCATCATACAGAGGGCAGCAGCTTCAGACGAAAGTCAAAGAGTATCACTGAGACAAGGGAAGGATGAGATGGAACAAGAAATTGATTGTCTGTTATGGGATTAATAGCAGAGGTGGCATGTCTCCTGTGTGCGTACTATGCTGCTATGTAGTTTGTGCTGAGATGTTATATTTGGTATAGTGTGTTGGCTATTTGTTTCATACACTTAACATTCCATACACCTAGCATCTCAACTTCATTATGGAGGCGTTATACATCTAAGGAGAGACTAACATTTTCATTATTAATTTTGATTTTTTTACTTTTTACATCATGTAAGAAAAAGAGCTTGGATTTTGTTCGATTGTGGGGTTTTTGTTGTTTTGTTTTGTTTTCTTTTTTCCCCTCTTGTATAATAACATCTTCCTTACAGAGTGAGTGTGTTCAGTCTCTTTGAATAAAATCTGGCTAATTTAAAATGTGTTCGCTTTCTGGGGTTTTGTTTGTTCATTTTTAGTCTTCAGTGTAACTTTTTCCCAGGATGATCATCCAATAAAGTTAGCAGCATTCCACCAATGTAGGTTATCCTTTCTCAAGGCAGCATTCCACCAATGTAGGTTATCCTTTCTCGAGGCCAGGAAGGAGAGTAGGAGGTAGGTGTAGGTTGATAGGACTTTGCCAGAATTCAGAAAGGGATTTCCCATTGCTTTCCTGGATGCATTTTGTGCTCTGGGGATCTGAGTTGCTGCCTTTCCCTTTGGGTTAGTAGTAATTGTTCAGCCCACTCCAGAAGCAATTGTTATCATTTCATAGGCACCCAGTAGTCATTACTTAATCAAGGGATGATTTTAGTTTTTCTCTAGAGAAAAGTTACACGTAGCACAAATCCATGAACTTGTCTGCTTCTTGAACAGTTCCTGTAAGGTTTCATTGCTACCATTTTCATTATGCAACTGCTCTGTTGATTCGTGAAGCTTATACCGAGAAGGCTATCATGCCTAATTTCTTTTTCACACTTAAAGCGGATTCTTTGCTGCTTATAGTTTCTGGTTATACACTTTTTAAACAAATGTTTCGGTTGTGTAAAGTGTACTAGAGTTTATATCTCAAGTAGTCCCAGTGAACTGCATGATGAAATACTTTTTGCAATTTCAGAGCAGAAATAAGGGCTAAGTGTTTGCAGGCTTTGTATTTTTGCTGCATTTAATTTATCCTTATTTTTGTCCTTTGACTCCAATGGTATGGTGTTGGTGGCCTAATGCAATTAGCTTTTAAGAGTGAACTAATGTAATTTGTGAGTTTTGGTCTCTTACACATGGGACTAGTGGTCCATCTACCTTGATTAGCTGAACAGAGCAGTGCTGCTGACAAATATTTGAAGAATTTTTTAGGTAGTGTTATTGTACGCAACTGAGTTTCTTGGTAAATTGTACAAAGATGTTTTGGTAGTACATCATATCAACAGGAACTATTTTGTTTCAATTATCTGAAGTAAGAGGCAGGCATCTTTTAATTCAACTTAAGATATTTCCTCATTTCACTGCTATAAAAGTTTGAAAGCAGAAGTAGAACTTAACTTTTACCAGAAAAGAACCTTGTCTGTTAAAGCAAAAGTGATTTAAGAAACATGCCAGGCTACGTATCAATAGCCAGAAATATATATAATTTCATAAACTTCTTTTTTTCCAGTTGATAGTGCAATTTGCAAATGTTGAACTGATTTGTCTTAGTCTTAGTGTGAAGGCTTTAAGCTAAGAATATCCAATCCCATATAAAACAGTAATTATAAACAGTATGAATTTTTCCATTTTATATATTTTTCACTACCAACATTTCTTTCTTCAAACAAGCTGATATCAATTATATGCACAGAAAATAGCTAGTGGAAATGTGTGTTATTTGTAGAAACTATTAGGGAAAATACAGTGTTCCTATACTCATTATTAGTTTACTAGGAGTAACTCATTGAGTTTGAATTCAACAGAAGGATCAAGAAATACAGATTCTACAACATTGTGTCCATTTTAAAAGGTAATGAGGTGTGATAACAATAAATGACTACATGGTTGCATAGGTTTTTCCCACCTGAATTATATTTGCAAATATTGTGACAAATAAGAAATTAATTCCACTGCATAACATATGTTGTATAGTGCTCCAAAACCTTTATGTCTTCATACTTTTCAGTATGATTAACTTTTAAAAAGCATTCTCAAATCCACTTATATTTATCCATTCCTTTTCAGGACACATTCCATTTCCTTACAATATCTGTGATCTTAAATTTTAGCTTCATTATTTCTCTGACTTCATTTATTCCTACTCACATTCTTAATCACAATGCTCTTGGATCTTCTCTGTATCACCACGTAAATGCTTTCTCTGTTATGCCATGCCATGTTTTGCTACTTCTAGTCTTTTCTTCACTGTCCCGTCTCTTTTAAATTCAGTCTCAAAATAATTCCCTGCCACATTGATCGCTTTTAAACTAAGTTTTAAAAAATCGTTCATGTTCAGCCTCCTAATTTTCCCAATTTGAACTTCTCTTTTCACTGTTCACTTTGTTTCCGACTTTGTTCTTGACTTTGTTCCCATTCTGTGAACGTATGCGATGGCTACTACAATGGATATGTGATTTAATACCTACAATTTATAGTCATGCATTACTACATCTTATTAAATATGAGTATATTTCTATATGATATGGGGAAGTATAATATTACTTGACAAAATTTCACCTGTAAAGCACCTGTAATTCTTTTCTGCCACATGAGGGGTGTCAGGGAAAAATGTCTAATAAAGCATATATGGATTCTCCTTCAGTATTCTGATACTCATTTGAAGAACTAAAATATTTAATTTAGTTCTAGGAATGTAAATAAATAAATAAAAACCTCAACAGGTCTGCAATTCCAGAACAAAGAAATTGCTAGATTTTAACTCAAGAGGGGAAAAGTGGAAGATTAAGAGGAAGTGTTGAGGAAGAAAGAGCAAATGTAGAGAATATGGCTACAAAACAGTACATTTATAATGTATTTTTTAAACTGATAATTTTTAAATTGTTCGTGTCTGTTAAAGAATTTAGCGGCTACACACCAGTGTTACATTGTCCCTATAATGAGAATTTAGAACCCTTTAACTCACTGTTCTTGAAATATGCTTTCATGCCCACCTCATTAGTAATTATATCTGAGTAGTGATTTTAATTAAGCAAATCCCCTCTTACCAGAACTTGAAGGTAAATTTGAGTCACATCACCATAAATGACCTCACTGCAGTTATACTTTTGCTTAATAAACATGTCTTATGTTCTAGCCAGTTAACTAAGGTATAAATTAATATGAACTGCAAACTTAAATGTATGAGAGAATAATGGTCTCTGAAATATATTTTATGTAGCTATTTTAGGATGCTTTTGTTTCATTATCTCAAAATCACAATGGGATATATTTCATATCTGCAAGAGAATAAATAATAGGATTCTATTACTTCACTGTATGTGCTATATATATGTAAACTAGAAACATGTTATCCCTGAAATATCAATCATGGGTTAATATTTCACTTGTAGGTCAGAAGCATTTTCATGCCAAAAATTTCAAAATAGCATGTGCAAATATATATAGCTGCAAAATTTTGACTTACAAAACAGATTATTTTAAGACTTCCTAAGGTGCTTCTATTACACTAAAATGTTAGGTTTTTCATGTGAATTCACAATGCAATGTTTTACTCCACAGTTTCTAACTGAAGTGACAGTGACGATATTCTGTTTCGAGTACAAAAAATGCCATTATTTTTGTTGAAAAAAAATTTTTTTTTTAAATTTCCTTCTTTGCATTTTCCTTTATTGGGATGGGAGGGAGGTCAGAGTGACAGTATAATTGTGAAATATGGGAGACAATGGCCATCAGTAAATAGCTTAAGCAAGAATAACTAATAGTAATCTAGACACATTTGGTTCTTTTGTTTCCCTTATCATGGAATTTTGCAGGATCTCTTACAAATAGCCATGTCAATGCTAAGTTATGGAGCAGAAAACACACTATTTTCTACTTTTGTCCACCTCCAGATAAATTTCAGAGCCTCTGTAGTAGGTCTTTGTGACAACAGAGTAGTTTAACTTAGTCAGAGTGAAGGTTTTTTTTCTTCCAGCATTGTATCCTGTTCCCAGCAGTGAGCAATAGTAGATACATAGGAACAGGGAAAGAGGTATGACTGCTCAAAAGTATTGAAAGCTCTGTGCATTCTCACTTATCCCCCACCGATTTGTGGCTGAGAAATGTCCTGAGCTGGAGATGGTACCTTTATATTTAAGTCCTCAGTGGATTTTTTCCTGTTCTTCCATCCAGTTGGTTGTCTTTGTAAACATTTAGCAAAGTTTTTTTTATATAGTTTTCCGTATGTCCAGAAATACTTCCTGCTCCTATTATCTCTCGAAAACATTTGTAATATTTTCTGTATTATTACCCAATCTATAAACCTGAGACACATTCAGAAAAGGAAAAAAAACCCCAACCCTATTGTGAGATGATTGCTTATCATTTCATGTTATTTCCAGCTTTTGATTTATTATTCAGCGTGTGTTGCAAGAAGCAAGGTAGTCACACTACAGA
>VXBL01009092.1:250013-276906 GCA_013400195.1 Aramus guarauna | reverse complement strand
CTTCTGCAACAGTTTTTTTGTTAGCTTTTAGTTTTACATTTAAAATATATTCTATAAAGAGGCTTCTGTTGAAGGAGGAAAGCCTCTTTAACAGAAGCTAAAATATATTTAGGAAAAGTTCAAGCATAATAAGGATAAAGCACATAAGAGCCATAAATGGAGTATTCAGCCTTTTCAAGCAAATTTGAGTATTTAATATTTTAGATGACTTTGCAAAACCACTTTTTTTAATAATGTGTTCCAACTATAGTAAGACATAATATTGAATACTCTGAAATCTCCAGGACCTCAACCTCAACTTCACAGAAACTAATTAGTATGTCCACTAATTGGCTCTTGTCCCAGAATTCTTTATTTCTCAAAAGAAAGAGAGTCATATTGTAGATGTATCTCTTTACAGTTAATTGCTCTTGCTATTGATGCTTTTTGAAGGCATTTTGATATTGTACTGTATGAATATATAAAAAGAGTTTTGGACTTAAATATTCTTACTGTAAAGATGAGATGGTCTTTAATGAAGATCCTGACGAGAGCTATCATGGCTTGCTAGTGCAAAGTAATAGCAGGACTGAGGTCTGGCTGTAGTGATTAAAATAAGCTGAGACATTATCTTCATTTTCTTACATGAGAAAACAGTATAGTTTATGGCTGTGATGTATCTGAGGTTATGGCTTAGATTAAATTTTAAAAAATATGCTTCTTAATTAGTTGCCTTTACTGGTTAAAACTCAGAAAATAAAGCTAAATGGAATGCGGAATACAGGTCAGATTTATATGGTTGCAAGTCTTCAAAGAAAGCATGTTAAAATTTCGTGGTTGCAGGCTATTTTATCTTCTGGTCTTTATACTGTAGGACTTTTTGCTCCCCATGTACCTCTGTGCCAGTGTATTTGGTAATTTGGATTTTGATCTGAGCAAGCAGACTTTTAATGGAAAGGAGTATTCTGGCATGAAAATTGTGAATTTTCAAAGGTGTATAGGTTCATCATATACATGTGTCCTAAACCAAGTAATTTATGTATTTTACTGTGACTTCTATGCTGAAATTCAGCAATAACTTTTGTTTCATTCAGCTTCTGAGGATGGAAAACATATTGACATTACTTTTTTTTAATTTAATGGATTTAATTTTAAATGTGAGCTGTATTAATTAATATAAATAATTAGATTTTACTTCTAGCTATTTTTCTAGACATTCATGATTGATATTTCTTTTTTTCACCTGTAGCTCTCTTACAGCACAGGTATCTTGTATGAGATATACTGAGAGAGGATCTATTCTATGAACAGCTTCAGCAGAAGTCTACTTGGTCAGACTTTTAATTAAAATTGCCCAAAGTGTCCTCACCTTTTTAAGAACTAATTGCATGATTTATAAATTAGCATCTACACATTCCATGGAAGTTCATAGTAATCGCAAGATTTGAAAAACAAACTCTAAGGCACAGCAGGCTTACTTTTATAGCTGGTTTTGCTGGCCCGTAATCAATAATGCCTGGATCCATTGCATACGTGGCTCACAGGTTGCAGATTAGTCTTCTAAGTAAACCCAACTGGAAATATGTTATCATGCATGTAAATAAAGGATTGAAAGAATATGCAACCTGGAAAATTTAAGGCTATTTAAATGATCTTTGTATACTTAATTTCACTTTTTCTTCAATTTTTAGTCTCAGCTAGTTGTATGCAGTTCCCAATTAACAGTAGTACTGCTTCTGTAACTGAAAAATAAACAAAATGTGTTAAAGCAATGACCTGATACATACTATTAGAACATGTTTCCATAATTTGTATTATATTTCCCTGACAGATTTAGTTAAAATCAGTAGCGTACCCACTGATAGAGCCTCTGGAGAACCCAGAAGCTCTTGTGAAGTAGAGTCCCTCACAGTATATACAGTGATGAATGAAAAAAAAAAACCCTACACATTTTCCACATTTTTACATTTTCCATCCACTTCTTTAAAACTGTCACTGTCTTGCATCTAGATTAACCTAGCATAAAGTTAGTGGAAAATTTTTGTAGCAGCAAATTTATAATTTTCACTCCGTCATTTTAGGGGATTTTATATACCTTATCAATTTCTGGTTCTCATTTGTTCTCTACCTTTGTAGCTTGTGATTATCTTTTTTATTTCTCTTCTTATTAAGCAAACAAGCATGTAGCCATATAACAAGGTGCTTCAGAAAAGCAGGTACTCCAGCATTTTTCCCAGGGAAAGCTCTGTATTGCACACAGCCTTGTAATACTACCAGTTCATGAGACTGTGTAACTCTTCTGCTTCAAGCTCATATCGTGTTTATAATAATAGAAATTTTTGTAACTTCACCAAAAGGTAATGGTTTTGAGAAAACATTATAGATCAGGTGTGTTTGCCTCACATTGAATTAAAAACTTCAAAGTAGTTAATCTGTTTCTGAAGACCAGGTTAGGAAGCAATGAACTGTTTTGTCTGTATAATCAAATAACTGTCCATTTCTTGAAAAGCTCTCACACCTCTGTGTTCTTCAAGGGATTTTAAATTAACCTAGGGGTAATTGTTATTTAAGGTAAGGGCTTAAATTTAACCAAGTTATAAATCTCTGCAGAATCATAAATTTCCCCACTTTCAGTGTAAACTTAAATTTTGACAGCTAAAAGTACAGACACAGAGGCATATGAGACCTAAGCAGTAGAAACTAGAATCAGCTGGCAAGAAAAATGGGTCTAACCTGAGGGGCTGGTGATGGTGAGTAGATAAAGCTGGAACAAGGATAGGTTGAAGTAGGTGGCAGTGATGGAGTTCAGTATTTGTACATTTTTGTTTTGAGCTGACAGTGAATATCTCCCAAACTAAACTACACATTTCATGTAGCACTGCCAAGCAATGGAATTCCTTTTATGAAGTTTACTGGAAAAAAGAAAAAAATCCATGGAAATCACACACAAAACAGGTTTTCCCTCTGTTAAAGGAGTATTATTAAGGTTAACTGCCTAGAAGTAGAGAAACAGTGGAATTCACATTGCATGGAATATTGTAAATTCAGTGTCTTATGCAGATACATTATAACAGAGCTTATATAGAGAGAATTGGTATTTTATATCCTTCAGTGAACTGGATGAGCCTGTTGTAAAAGGAAGTCAGGACTGTGTGATGAAGGAGACTGTTGCTTTTGTGAACGCTGACTGGTTTACTGCAGAAGTTAGAAGGCAGACAGAGGGGGTATCTCAAGGTCTTCCTGAATTGCCCACAACTGTATGGGTGAGGAAAGAGAGAGAAGCAATTCAACTACCTCTACGCACCTTTCCCTTTCTCTTTTCCCTGTCTATTGCATAGCTCTGCTAACCTATTGCTTATCTCTCTTCTTCCATAGGTCAGCACTGTAGCCACTCACTTTTGTGAAAGATGTTAAGTAAAGGACCAGGGAATTGCAGAAAGACAGTTCCATGAAAGACAATTGAGTGCTGCTCAGAAATATTCTTTACCTCAATTAGAGAGTTCCTTCTGAGCATAGTAATATTTCAGAGATGTTCCTGAGGTCTGGGTGTGCTCTGTGAGATGTTGAGGTCTAAACCAATGAGGCACTGAGCACTTGGATACATCTGGATTCACTTGGAAATATACTTTGAACTAAATTAATACATAGGACCCTGAGAAATCAGGCCTTATGCATCATGAATCAGTTGCCTTGAACTATTGTATATTTTGTCTTTCACTCCAACACATGTAAAATAGAGGGGATATGTGGGTGTGGCTGAAGTGTTTGGGCTATTGGAGCTGGAGGGAAACCACCAAAAAACCCCTACTGAGCACCAATGAGCAAAAAGAAAAACAAAAACAAAAACAAAAAAAAAGGAAAAAAATTCAGTGAGACAAGGATTTACCTTTGCACACAGAGCAATAGCAGCAAAATACAATATTAAATAGGCTTTTATTGAATGCTGCCTGTTCTGTGCACTGAATGAGATTAAGTCAATTTTAGTATTTTTTTGGCCACTGCTATTGTTATATTTGTACTCTGTCATAGCCTTTTATGTAACTTTTTCCTCACCATTCCTTCTGAGACATTGAGCCAAATGCTCAACGCAATTTTCTATCGGAAAGAAATATTCTTCCTATACGTAATTGCATTTGTTAACTGGTATCCCTGTATTCCAACAGTTAAATAAGATGAAATTTATTGAGTGGTCCTCTTTTTTGATTCCTGGTTTGTTGGTTGGTTTTTTTTTATAGAAGTTCATCACTGAGCTTAAGTGAATAGTTCCCTCCAAGGACACACGATGTGAAAAAAACCCCACTATTTCAGAGCAGTGGAAGTATTTTTTTCTTTCAAATCGTGATTCTTTTTTTCTGCATTCAGATTCTGCATATGTAGATGTGGATGGCTGCTGTCCTCAGCACTACCATTTCATGAACCTTCAGTTATCTTCCTGAACAGGTTAATGTTATTACTACTCAATTCCATTTATTTTGAGAACTTGATAACCAAGAACAGTAGTGATAGCTCTAGTGAGTACCATACAGTGGACCATATTACTCTCCTAATTAAGCAAAACACTATGTTGAGCTGCTGATGTGTTTGCAATGGTAATTATGATAAGGCCGTTTATAGAGACTGCTGAGAGGCTGCAGCATGTGACCTTTTTTATTTTTTATTAAGCTGTAATTCCCTTACCCAATATGGGACTTAGAAAAGTACCAGACAGTCGCTATTGACTGAATTATAGGCAAAAAGAATGATGTTCTGTCGTATTTGTGAATTTTGTAATAAAGACAGCTTTATCAGCTATCAAGAACAATATTATAAAACTGCTTTACATGTAGAAATTCTAAAGAATAAGAAATTACTTTCAGATTTTCCACTACTAAAATTTAGTTAACATTACTCAGATTGTTGATTGCTGTTTGTTCTGCCCCACTCTGCAATAGAGAGTTGTTAGTTCTGGCCAAAGATGGTAGAATAGACATTAGTCTGCCTTTTTTCCTTTACCTGTAAAATATATAATGGATTAACATTATTATATAATGGAATTATAACTTAGAATTACAACAAAGTTTTTAACAGATTAATGTAGAGGAAGGTTTCTGATAATACAGAACAAAGCCTCCTATGAAACAGATAACATTGTTTGTTTTATGCTCAACTACTTCAGATAGCCAGAAAAATATAGTGTGGCTTCTTTACATCATTCTGTTTGGTTTTGGTTTTTTCTAGTGTATTGGCTAAGATGAAGTTTGAAAGGTTGGAATAGTTATAAAGGATGCCCAGATTCTTAAGGCTGACAATGTCTAATTCCAGCCAGAGGTACCTGTGTAAGGGGAGGCTTAACCTACACACCTGTGCTCTTAATAAATCACAATACTTCCCTTACTAAATAGGAAAAAAGTGATTGTACAAGATTAAATAGAAATTCTAAAAATTCTGAGCAATTATTCCTTCTTCCAATGTGCCTATGAAGGCTTGATTCTGCCCTATATTTCAGTCAGTTCTGTGGCTTTCTGTGTTTCAGCAAGTGGAACCAAGTATTCTCTCATTCCTGGGCAGTTTCTCTTTTGCTCATCTCTGAGCTCTTCTGGCTCCACAGTCTGTGCTGTTACTCTAGCACATGCCGCACTGAGCTATCTAGAGAACCTTCTGTCTGGGTGCAAGCTCAGTGACTCATCAGGCAGAAGTAATGTTCCTTCATCCCAGGGCATTCCACGTAGCCCAGCCAGTCTTCATAATGCAATGTAATAAGAAGAGTCAAAACAGTCAACACGTGGCTAATGTCCGTCACATATGGTCAGACCAATGTTGGTGTGTGGCTCATAGATGAGTAGAGCAAACCTGGTCCTGACTGCCAGGTGTACTCTTAGTCCCTTCTGTAGGAAGACATTCTTCCCTACAAGAAGGAGTTGCCTATGCAGAGAGCTTGCAAAATCTTTTCCTTTATATTGTGGAGTGCAGGGATAAGTGTGATAGCTCAGAAACTGGTTTGAGCATTATTTGAGGGTGAGAGGATAAAGATTCTTAAAGTGGTCATTGCAAATGAGTTTAAAGAAGACATTGAAACAGTACGGGAACTGGCCTAAGAAACAACTTTCAGACATACAAGAAAAGCACATTTCTCCTTGGAAAAGAAGAAGAAAAGGCATGGTGCTCTGAAAGAGGTTAGCCCTCAGATAAAATGACAGTAGGAAAAGGAACACTATCTTGGTAGCGTGAGTAGCAAAAGTCTTAGAGTGAATGAAAGATTTGAATACTTAAAATACTGAAGAAAATTTGAAGCTCAGTGAAGGTAATAAGAAAGGAGGGAACAAATATATACGTGTGCAACTGATAGGAACTGTCAAAATTACTCTTCTATTAGGTACAGGTGGGAAAAATAGTGTCTCATAAAGTCAGTGAAGAGAGAGAATATGATAATCAGTCAGATGATTGATGTAATCAAAGTAAAAGATGTTATGGGATAAAACTGATTTCACTGACAGCAATAGCAGAAGACAGAGATAATATAGAAGAAAGAAAAGGAAGAGAGAACAAAACTGAACAGGATGCTGAAAAGAGAAGGCTACTTTTCTTCCAGAATGATGGAGCCATAAATATATGTTTACATATGTTTTTGAACTATAAGGCTGTTGAATTCATAACGAAGTGCATACAAACATGAAAAAAAAAGCTTGATATTTGTTTTTGTTTGTTTAACTTTTTATTCTTGATATCTCCAATTGTATTTTAGCAAAATAGGTTTTGATGTCTGTGCTTCTCCGTTTGTCTGACTGTGGCCAAAGAGAAAAGGAATAAAGTCTGTGTTTGTTTCTCAATCCCCCCTATATGGCATCCTAAAAATTTAATTCAATTTTTTTTTTTTATAATCCATTTGTATTTCTTTAGGCTAAGACATAATTCACCTGTCTCCATTCCATTTTTCTGTTTATACATTTAATGGCTTTTCTGCTCATAATGATTTTTAGAATACAATTTAACTAAGAACCTAGAACATTTAAAAGGTCTTTGTCAGAACAGTATACTTTAAAGTGGCTGTTACTTAAGTCCTTATTACATTTAGAATTTACATTTTAAAAATTAAAATTCAATATATGTGACTATATTATCTAGTCCATCTTGAATATTTTTGATGATACTGCATGATACTGTGATCACAATTCAAATTTTAAGGTGGACTGATCATTGTTAATGGATAGGATTACTTTTTTTTTTTTTTTTTTCCATGTACATGACAGTATAAAACACAATAGACATATGTCAAGGGAGCTGAATCTGCTGATCTGGAGTTACCTTGTTGGTAACACTACTACTGGGAACAGACCCTAGGCTTCTTGACCTACTTGATATACTTTCAGGACCCTGTTACCATTTACCACTGTAGAGTTCTGTGGAGAGTCATTAATTAATAGTGAAAATTTATCCAAGAGTATAAAAAAATTTATCCAAGGGTATAAAAATGTGATCTTTCTTTATGTGAAGACTACTCCTATTTATGTATTATGTAGAGACCAAATGACCTCAGAGTCTACTGCGTGACATGGCAGGACCTGAAACATACATCCCTTCAGAATGTGACTTGTTCTTGGATCAGAAAAGTGAAGGATTGAAGAATGGTGGGTAGACTAGGCATTTCAACGGGAAGAAATCATAATTTTGTTGTAGGTGTATGGTGGAAGTGATTCTGTTCAGTCACAGTCAGTTGATTTAACACATCCACAGTAAGTCATATTACTGTTTGGAGCCATGATTCTTAATTGCTTGAATGGGAAGTGCCTTCCTACAGAGACAAGCACAATGTGTTTGTCATCTGTAATACATCAAACAACAATACATTTTATTGTCAGAACAAAAAACTCAATATAATTAAAAGCCTTAAATAGACATAGACTGAAAAATTTCCCTAGAGAGTTAATAAAATCAGTATGTTTTTATAAGCTTCATGGAAAAAAGTGTCAACCAGCTACTAAACAAAACCTGCACTGATGTTTTTTCCAAGTACAAGCGTGTTAAGAAAGCAAGCTAAGTAGAAAATCTTTTTGTGAACCACTGACTTACTTGACCATGTATGTAAAATGAAAGTTTTTAAACTGGTAGAAAATTCGATCATTCCAGGTAGCTGGCAGCTTGGTTCCTGTTTCTTAACTCTTAATACTATCTTACCTGTCTTCACATTTCCCAGTTTTAGTCTTTTTTCCCAACCCAATTGGTTCCAGGTTTTTTCGCTGGCTTTCGGTTGATTTCAGCCTTCTTCTACACTCTATATTAGTCTTTTTCAGTCTTTATTTGTACCAACTGCACCCAACAGTAGTTGAAGAGATTATTTTGTCTTTGCCCTTTCCTGTCAATTGTTCCAGAATTTTCTTTCCTTTGTAATGTACATTCATTCATACTGCTTGGTTCCGGCTTTTTTCCTCTCAATGTGCACATTGCCTAAGCCCTATTGACTTTCAATGAACTAATAATCTACTGCATCTCAAAAATGCAGTTCCAAGGACAGGCCCATTCATCCAGGTGGAAACATCTGCAGTACAAGTTAAACCACCGAGAAAATCAGATACTAAAAATCTAGGTTGTTTCAACTGAGCAAGCAAAACTTGCAACTTTTCAGATTTGTGATAAGGCCAAACCTGGGTGGATTTTCATATGAATGGCAAAAAAACACCCCATCATCCTGACCCAAGATGGTTTCATTCACAAATGCAGTTTTGAAATCTTTAATAAAATGACAACGTCAGCCTCATTTAGAACAAGGAAGTAGTTAACATTATAACAAACACTGACCAATGTATCATCTTAGTTTTGTTACCAGAAATGACTGAACTATTCTGTCTGATGTTATCTGTTAAGAAAACAGTCTCGATTATTGCAAAGAACATTTTAGCATTTAACGTTCTCACAGTTATGATTTGGTGATTTTAGAGACACGTAAAATATGATTTTATAAGGAGCAACTTGGAGGAACTGAAAGAGTAAGCAGTGGTACCAGTCTCACCTGGTAGGAAGCACGGTTAGAAAGTGAAAAATGTATGCTACTTTCCGAGGCTGTAATCCTGCAAAGGCAGTTGTCAAAATGAGAAAAGTACTCTGGACTTAAATTTGCCTTTACTAAAATTTTTTTTTCTTTAAAACTTTGCCTCTGACTTCTAAAGCTCTAAATGTCTAGAACCGGATTCTGCATCTTTTACAGTGAGACAGGCAGTTTCTGAAGGAAGAAAATATGTAATGTAAGTTAAGAGTGTTGGAATGAACCCTAAATCTTTACTGCAGAACTACTTTCTAAAATTGCCCAGCTAATTTCTAAAACTCAGAAGCAGTCTTTATAAGCAAATAGAAACATTCTTGGAGAATCCCTTTCCTCCTTTTAGTAACATAATGCAATAATAGGTGAGGAACACTTCCTCCCCTCACTTTCTTACTCTGAAGCAGTTGCAAGCTTGTGGTTTAGACTCAGAATTAATTCATGCTGCTGCCAGGCATATTCTAGAGGACAACATGAGTCAAGAGAGAATTTTTTTTCCTTCTAGGTCAGTCCATAATAATGACCATGACTATCTTCCATACAGAAATGTCAGGCCATTTTTCAAAATAGTCTGTGAGGTGCCTGGCTGACTGATTCCTAGCTAGGTGTGGTGCAGTCTTTGTCAAACACCTGAATTTTTCATGTTATCTTCCCCCTTAACAGTTGTGTCATCATGCATGTGTTGTTATTCGGTAGATTAAGTGTTTTGCTTTGACTGCACCCAATCAACTTTGTTTTGCACAATCATTAAATACTTTATTAAGAATAGTTTTTAATTCAAGAATGAAACTGCATGCATATTTAAGCATATTTTTTCCTAAGTATAGTCTTCCAATATACGGCTATAGCAATTTAACTTTAGCATGTCCTAATTGTTTTTCATTCTCTTGAAAAGTTATGGTTAGAAACAGCCATCACAATGATGTCTATATTAGATGTCTGTATTAATAACTCTATTTCTTTGTTATCAATGTAGTATGTGCAATACCTTAAAATTCTATTTTTTTCTGAGTATTTTTGGAATTTTGAAAATATTTCATATAAAATCAGAAATAAGGAAACTCACAAGGAAGTGTTGGGTTGTGTTGGTTGGTTTTTATGGGTTTTGTTAAATGGATTTGCTTACCATTATGATTTATAAAATTCATGGTTTTCATTGTTGTTTGTGTTATGCAGATTCTTTCAGTGTGGATTATTCTTGGTGCTGTAGAATCTGCATACTTAAATTTGGTTTGTATTATGGGGTTAATATTCTTTATGTAGATGAATATTACTTTGAGATGCTTTTTTGTTTGGGTTTTTTTTATAGGTTTTTTTTTGGGGGGGGAGGATGGGTGTTGTTTGTTTGTTTTAATAAAAGTGTCTCATAGGCATTAGGTCAGTAGCTGTCTGCTTCCAAGTGTGAAAATTTAACTTAGTGTTTGATATTCCATTTATATCTGAGCTAACAGTTTGAATTTCTGCTGATTTTAGTAATTTACTCCATGTGCAGGATGAGCAAGGACGTACAGTTATCTTTTAGAGAGCTAACGGCACTGATAGAAGTAGTGAAGCTACAGTATGACAGAGGGTTTTAAAATATATGTATTTTGTCAAGTCAAAACCAACAGTTGACTCTGAGGGATGTCTTATATGCTTGTAGACTTTTTTACAATGTGAATATTCTCTGCTTATGTAGATTCAGATCAAGGTGGCCATTGCTCTACTGTGGCTTATTAACAGACAATATGCCTAAAGATGCAGAAGGAATTTAGCACAGTTTTGAAAGTGTGTAACTATGGCTTGATTTTATCAATGAAATCAGTCAGGAAGATTTGTTTTAATTCATTTGACAATCCCAGGGGGTCCCTGCATATGTCACTGTCAAATCTGAACACACATACTCTGCATGCTAAACATGCTCTTTGTTTTAATTTTTGTTTTCCCCAAAATGCATGGGGAAAGAGAAGGCATAATGATCTAATGACTTTATTAGGCCTCAGCAGTTGAGAACTATTCACTTCTGCTATCCATAAATGAATATTTTCTTAAAACAAACAAACAAAACCCAAAAACCAGCAAACAAACAAAAAAAAACCCCACACCAAACCCGAACTATTTATACTTCAAGCACAGCGGATATCCATTTCTCTGCTTTGTTACCTCATGACTGACCCCAGCTCTCTGATGGCAGTAATGCTGTAAGATTTGAGGGAGGGTGGAAAAGTTGTTATTTCCTTCCACTACCAATGTAAGGATTACTGACACCGTTCTGCAAAGTCCTTTGGTTATACTTCATCTAGCCCTTTTCTGATTTCCTTCTGTCAGAAAATGGCAATTTTTTGGATAAGAACATACTTTGGAATACCTGCCAAGCAACTCTTTTGGTTTGGATGTTAGTGTTTGCTTGTCTTTACATTTCTTCAAGAGTTATTATAATGGTGCAGTAGTGGCCTGCACCATTTTTGCCATTGTGGTGGGTTGACCTTGGCTGGGGCCAGGTGCCCACCAGAGCTGCTCTATCACTCCCCTCGTTCACCAGACAGGGGAGAAAAACTGTAACGAGAAGCTTTGTGGTTAGAGATAAGGACGGAGAGATCACTCACTAATTATCGTCACAAGCAAAACAGACTGAACTTAGAGAGAGGAAATTCATCTAATTTATTCCCAAACAGAACAGAGTAGAGGAATGAGAAATAAAATCAAATCTTAAAACACCTCCCCCCACCCTTCCCATGTTCCCGGGCTCAACTTCACTCCCGGCTTCAAACCTGCTCCCCCGCAGCAGCACAGCGGGACGGANTTGGTGTCTGCAGAGTTTCTTACATCTTCTCACTCCTCTCCCCAGCTGCAAAAGCTCTAACTGTTTTTTTCCTTCTGAAATATGTTATCACAGAGGCGCTGATGGGCTTGGCCTTGGCCAGCAGCAGGTCCATCTTAGAGCTGTCTGGCATTGGCTCTATCAGACACATGGGAAGCTTCTAGCAGCTTCTCATAGAAGCCACCCCTGTAACCACCCCACTACCAAAACCTTGCCATGCAAACCCAACACAGCCATTAAAGGTCACAAGTCCAAGATTTTTTCAATGCAATTCTGTATAATATTTGTGATAGCATGAGAAAGCAGTTAAAATGCTCGTCAACATGACTAGGGATAATTATAATGAGTAGTTGTTCCTCAGAAAAAGAGTTGTTAGGGGTTGCTTTGTTGAACACTTGTCATGAGACAATATTGTGTTTCAGATCTAGAGAAAGGAGGATTTTCAGATAGAGGCTTTTCAAATAGCTGACAGAGACCAGACAAATGTCTGCAAACATGATATTCCTAGTCTTACCTACCTGTTACAGCATCTTTCCCACCCCCCGCAGTGTATCAGACATGGGTATATGCTGTGCAATATTGCTATAGAAAGGAAAAAATCATTATATATGCAAAAGCAATGATAAGCTTATCCCTTTCCACAGTACACTGTATACTATAAAAACAAAAAATAATCTTGCTCGTGAAATATGATGTGGTTGGCTGTAATTTCTTATTACATTGTAGACTATTGAAAATCTGGAGTTGTACACAATTCAAATATTACTTTGTGCAGCAGGAATATATGTTGAACATTTTCTGTGCTTTATTGTTTATATTCATGTAAGGGAGTACTTTCCATAAACCAAAAAAACCACAAACTATTGAGTTCATCAGATTTCCAAGCATGGTTTTCTGATGCATTTTTTTTCATACATATGTGGCAATGAAGTTGACTGGTGTTGTAATTGGACTAACACACGTATATGACAGAATGATTTACATTATTAGATCTATACAATTCAGAAAGAATTTTTTATGTAGGTGAAGAATGAAGATTTCATTTTAAGTAATTATGTTACATTCATTACCCTTCATGCTTTCTAGTGACAAATGTTGACTTTCTGTCCTAAACTACAGTGAAAGGTTTTAGGCACTGCTTTGAGTGTTTTATTGACAAAAGTATTGTCAGTAGAGACACTTTCTGCTAACTATAAAAACAGTAAGTGTCTTGGTATCATTTTTTATAAAAGCAGAAGCATTTTTTAATATTAACTGTTTGGTTTTGTACTAACTTGCTAGCAAAGTAAATAAACATCTTCAGAACTTTTCGGAAGAAATATGGTATGACATCTTCTGTAGCAAACCTGTATTTCTTGCTTCTGTTTTGTCCTAGTCTTCTACAATTATACTGATCCATAAATACTTGTTATAGATTTCTCTTGACTGTAAGCAGTAGAGCATAAGTGTGAATTCTGTGCTTGTAAGAGTCATCTGGCTTCTACAGTATAAATATAAAGGTGGCCTTTGTCAGAAGGAGAAATCAACAGTAATGCACTTTTGTTTGTTTTTAAAAAGTTACAATTTGGCATGAGATTTCTGAGCTTTTTCAACTTTCTAGAATGGCTTTAACAAAATAGGTGTCTATAGGTTGCTCAAACCTAGTATTGTGTGTAATGTAAAGGGTTGTTTTTCTTTTTTATATTCTATTTCCATAGATTCTCTGCAATGTCAGCATGCAACTTACTGCTTTTTTGATGATATAATTTTACTAGGTGCTGTGGGAAATAAATTTCTCTCTTCAAGAGAGAATACTTAAATAAGAAACAGTGAACTAGAAATGAAAAATCAGACTATCTATTGAAAAAAAAATTATAACAGCACTCTACAGGTATAATTTAAATATTGTCACTGTTCAGAATAGTTGCTAGGAATTTTGGATTCTAATGTAAAATATCTAATTTAATATGAATTTAGGGTTTTTTTATTTCCTTCAATCTTATCTGGGTCAACTAACTGATTTTATACTAACAAGTGCTTCCACATATTAGCCATCTGACATGTTTTTGTTTTATAAAAAGCTGGCGTTTTTATACAAGACAATGGCATTCTGTTGAGTCCTTTGTAGAACTCTCTGAGCAGATGCTATTTGCATTACTCTTAACATTTTGGTTTTGATCAGTTTTTAGAAACTGTTGAAGAAAAGACATTTAGCACCATGCGAGTGAGGTCTGAAATGGATCTTGAAAACTACCAAACTGCTTTAGAAGAAGTACTCACATGGCTTCTCTCTGCTGAAGATGCATTGCAAGCACAAGGAGATATATCCAATGATGTAGAAGTTGTAAAAGAACAATTTCACACCCATGAGGTATATGTTTACACTAATTTTTCAGCAGGCATTTATCTACTTGTATTCCATAAAATGGCCAAAAATACAAACCAAAGATATTATTTCTAGTTTGTGGTTTGTTTTTTTTTTGTTTTGGTTTGGTGTGGTTTTTGTGTTGGTTGTTTTTTTTTTGTTTGGTTGTTTTTTTTTAGGGGAGGGGCTGTGTGTCTGTTTGTTTTGAATTTGGATTTGGAGAAGTTACAGATAGTGATGGAGACTATGCCCTGTACAAAAAGTGAAAGTGTTTATTTCTGTTTTGTCTTACAAGGTTTGGGGATGGGTTGAAATAATAAAAAGTTGAAAATCAGGTTTAGAAAGTGGGGGAATTGAAGATGTTTCTCAAAAATCTGCTTTTTCCTTCCAAAGAATCAAACTTAAAACTGTGGTTTATTTTTATTGTCAGGGTTTTATGATGGAATTAACAGCTCACCAAGGACGTGTTGGCAATGTTTTGCAAGTTGGAAGTCAACTTCTAACAATTGGAAAACTTTCAGATGACGAAGAGAATGAAATCCAAGAACAAATGAATCTACTTAATTCTCGATGGGAAAGTCTCAGGGTAGCAAGTATGGAAAAACAAAGCAAGTAAGTAATATATCAGATAAAATAATATATATTGAGTTTGACTGAAACAGTCACGAACTTGACTAACAGTTGGGATTTTCTTTCCTTCACTCTGAACAAAATTCCATCTCAGATCTTTTTAACCTGAAATTTGATGTGTAGTGACTTTTAAGCTTCCATGTTGTTTTGAGACTGGAAGCCACAGAAATCAGCAGCTATCAATGACTTGGACACTAATAACATTTTAACCAAAATTTATATAACCTACCTAACTCTTTTCTGATTATTTCAGCAAGTGTCATGCAATATTTAGCTACAAAAGAAAGAATCTTTACTGAGATACAAAAGGAAAAGGGAAACAAATCTTTAAGACCTGTAAAACTTAATCCCATGAAAATAGTGAGTGGGAGCTCAGGTTTTCAGGAAATAATTTGATTTACATAGTGCTATCTGGTATAAGAAACCCCATAAAGGTAACATCTTGAGATTGTGCCAGAGTGGAATAATTTATTTTGCAGGATACAGAGTGGTTAAACCAGCAAAGTTATTGAAGATTTTTTTTTTTGTCATTTGCCCTCCTTATGTTAAGAAAATGTCTGTTACTTACCTGATCTTTCACATTTCTTTTTCTCAGCCTCTCTTCTTCATTTTATGTGGATAGTTTTAATCCCTGTCTAATAATTCTGTTTCACACTCACATGACTGATTCTTACTTTATCATGAGGAATTTTGCACACCTACTGGCTGTTCCATAAGGGGGACCAATGGTGAAGATTGCCAACTATTATACTAAGTCAAATCCAGTGAAAATTTTAAAATTAATTGAATGTCACTAGGAGCTTGTTTATAGCCAAGCTGTATTAATTACTGAAGAATATAGCTGTTCTCTACACTAAAACTAAATAAATGCAGTGACAAACAACCTGAATCAGAGATCCCTGGTGGCTTTTTAGGGACTTTGAACTAGGTAGACTTCATTAAAGTCTTTCTGCTGAGCTCTTAATTTTTCTCTCTGAAAATCCTAGTGAACATGTACTAAGTGAGAAACTCTTTTGTCTGTTCCTTCAGTACAGCTGGAGAGTGACTCGTTTTGCAAATGCAATTTTAATAAAAGGTGAATATCTCTAGTTGTCAAGCCAATGGTCTAGCCCAGCATCCTGACTGTACAGAAGAAGAAAAGATAACCTTTAGGGAAGATACAAGATCTCCTGAAGCTGCATCTTCTCATTGCCTTTTGCCATTGGTGAAGACCAAATATTGGGCTGTATGAATCATTGCTCTGACCTAATACTGCCTGCCTTCCATTAAAGTTCTTTATAAAACTCTCCCGACCTCAAGTAGGTTGCAGCTGAAGTGAATTCCTAAGATGGAAGCAGTTTTGTATATTTGGTAACCTGCTATTGGTTTTTGTTTTTTTTTTCTTCCATCTATTCATTCAGCATCCCCTTGGACCTGTTAGTGCTCATGGCATCCTTTGGTAGCAAATTCCACAGTCCTCTTACCCAGCACTAGTGCAACTTTTTTGAAGAATGGCTTCTTTTTCTTTGTCACAGGTATCTTAAGTGGTCCTTCTAGTTACAATGTTACAAGTGAGGGTTACAATGTATATCTTTCCTTGATCTTCCTGTAATTTAATGTCTATACATATCTTTGGTTATTCATCTTGCTCTTCTTTGGGCTTTTTCCAGTTATACCTTATCTTTTTAGAGTTGAGGGGACCAGAATTGCCCACAATATTAAAGAGCAAACTGATTTTCAACAATCACATAAAGTTGCACTCTTTTTTTTTTTCAATATGTTCTTAGTAATTCCAAACATTTGTTTACTTTTCAGCTTACTGCTGAGTATTGAGTATTTTTTTCTTTATTCTATCTTTCTTTGACAGCCTATAGAATCATGTTTCAAATGTTTCAACCTAACTTCCTTCAGTTTTATTATTTTCTTGGAGCAAAGACTCTACAATACTTTAGTGTAGGCAGTTTTTATTTGCCATATTTGTTTTCATTTAAATCAACACATGCAAGTAGCAACCACACCTCTGAGTGTGGTACTGTGTCTGCTAAAACATCCTTTAACACCAATTGTTACACTTATCTCTTGGATGCAGGTATAGGTCATTGCTCGGGGAATTGAATGCTCTGGTATCTTCCGAAGCATGTCATATTCGGGTAATCAGAAATCTGGGCAAGACATAATGTGATAAGGGCTTCACAGAGAATGGTGTGCTACTATTTAATTTCTTATACAAAGAAAAAAAAAATCTGTGATAAATTCAATGAAATTTGAGTTAGGGCAAGAGAAGATTACTCAGGAGTGATGTACCTAGATGTACCTAATTTTGACCTATTGGGTCAAACCCCTGTGTTTCAAGCACCAGCTGGAGGGTTATGGACAGCTTTCATATCACAATATAATATATTTCTGGGTTATTATACACAATTTAAACTCTCAGGATCTATCTTCTACTTCAGTTTAAAGCATAATCTTCTGAGCACATTGCTGTAATCTAGTCTGTAAGGCAACAGTGACCTGTTTATCCAAACAGATTTGTTGTTGTTTGGGGGTTTTTTTGTTTGGTTGTTGGGGGGGTTTTTTTGGTTGGGTTTTGGGGTTTGTTTTTGTTTTGTTTTGGGGGTGGTGGTTTGGTTTGGTTTTGTTTTGTTTTGTGAAGATGAGAACAGCAAGACTATCCTCTGTTATAACGGTAAAAGGAAGTGTAAAAAGAGGTAGCACCTTTACAGCACAGGGGAAACAAAATCAAGCAATCAACAAAGAGAGGAGAAAGATATACTGATAAAGGATACTATAAAAGTGAAAGGGTCTTATGAAAAGTGATTTAGGAGATCAGAATATCAGCAGAAGTTTGGACCACAGCAATGCCATTGTGTAAAAGCAGCCCAAATTGGATTTCCCATGTATTCACTATGTATTGAAAATATTTCACTCTTCTAGCAAGCAATACATTAGCGTGCTGAAGGAAAACTGGCCGTTTTTTCATTTCTTCCTCCTGCCCTTCCCCAGATAGGATTCTCTATAGTAAAGCATCTCAGAGTGATAAATGAATCATTGGAGAGGAAAACTTTATGCAATTTACCACTTTATGGAGAATTCCACAACTGCTAAAACACATTCAATTCAATGGAAAAGTATTTTGTATTTAAAACTAATGGGGGCCATACCATAAACAAAGATTATTATAATCTCCTGAGGTATATAAATAAGTACTAAAACCTCTATCAGATGTTTATAGAAGTAATTTGAAAACCAGAAAGTACCTGGAAAATGGGAAGAAAGGAGAAACATTCTTTTGCTTAAGAATCAACTGTGATTAAATTATTTTCTGTGTTTATTTCATTTTCAAGTTTATGCACCTTGCTTCAGAATAATATCAATATTCTATATAGTAAGTATTTATTTCATCATATCTTGGTTTTATTAAATCAAATTCTTTTTACTTTATCAGGTTCTCTATACCATTTATTTCATTTATTGCTAAAAAAATCTCTAGGATGAAGCATTGTATTTAATATTCATAATGCCTTGGTTAGGAACATCAAGTAAGACAATAAAATACACACTTGAAAGTGAAGAAAGACCAAGTTAGATCTGAGATAGCTAATCCCTTGTGAACTATGGGTTATAATAAAGCAGAGTATCAGCTTCCTGTACTCTATTCATAAAGAAAGAGAGAGATTAGAGTGGAAAAGATACTACATGTATCTTCTGGTCATGTTGATCAATAATTAACACACGATTTCCAGTAAAAAAAAACCAAACCCTGAAATCATAGTACATCATGAAGATCCATAACACTCAGTTCTTAAAAAAAAAAACAAAAAAACCCCAAAAAACAAAAAACTTGAGAGAGATAATACAGAAAAACATTACTGTTTGATATCTACTATTTAGAGATTTGGATTAATAGAGCCCTTCCCATTTCTTAGAACCATTTTTTTATTTCTGTGTCTCAAGCTCTGTTGAAGGTTCAGTTCCTGCTTATAGTTGTTCCTGTGATTTGTTTTCTTTGATTCTTTCCTTCCAAGAGCTACCAACTGGAGTCTTTAAAAATTATGCTAGTTTCCAGAAACGAGCACAGCTTCACAGAGCTCCAGATCTAATACTCAATATTATCTCAGTGCCATCTAGGATCAGTGAGGTACCATTCAAGAAACAGGTGTAAATGAAACCTTATTACAAACCAAACTTTTACTTTTTAAAAATTTTTTTTGTAAGTCCTTATTTCCGTAAAGTTAACTCATCTCGGTGTTTGCCTGCAGTTTCCCCCCTTTTCTGTATCTGCTGCTCTGCACTAGAAGATATGCTTCATGTCTGTGTACCCCTCAGGATTCCTTTGATCACCACTTGCACTCTTTTTTTTTTTCCCAGACTACCTTTCACATTTTCTCTCCATTACCATAGACTCATGGAATGGTTTGGGTTGGAAGGGACCTCAAAGACCATCCAGTTCCAACCCCCCTGCCATGGGCAGGGACACCCTCCACTAGACCAGGTTGCCCAAAGCCCCATCCAACCTGGCCTTGAACACTTCCAGGGATGGGGCATCCACAGCTTCTCTGGGCAACCTGTTCCAGTGCCTCACCACCCTCACAGGGAAGAATTTCTTTCTAACATCTAATCTAAATCTTACCACTCCTGTTTCAAGAAACTCTGTTTTGGCTTGTCCTCCTATGGTTACTAATACCACTTGATTACTTCTGTTTCAGAAGTCCTCAGCCAATTTTGGTTTATTTCATCAGGTAGTGATAAGCCTGAGATAAATGATAAGTGTTGTTGCCTGCCCTAAGGGGAAAAAAAAAAAAAAAAGTATAAACAGCTTCTTTTTGTAACAGCTAAGTTTTTATTATTAAAATACCCAAATCTTAGGAATGTTTGAATAATTCCCTTTGCACTCCTGTTTCAAAATATCCCATTCAATCTTGTTGCCTGGGGTACTTCTGGGGTATTTGAAGTCTATGTGTTTGTGTTATCTGGTTAAACTTCTACTTGATTAAAAAATAAATAAATAAATAAATCCTTATTTCACAAAGATTTACCAATACTAAATTTATTATTTGCATAAACATGTTAAAGTTTATTTTGAGAAGGCCTTTCATCTAATGCTCTGTTCTTTTTTAAAGCAAAGGCTGTTTGAGGACAGAAAGGCAACAGCAGAGTGATGGGCGTTCAGTTAGATTTAGTGCTGGAATTCCATCAGCCAGTCAGTCCCCAGCCTGTATCATCCCAGGGGGTCTTCCTTCCCAGGAGGGGGACTTTGCAGTTGTCCTTGTTGAATGTCCTAAGGTTCTTCCTGGCCTGTCCCTCCAGCCTGTCTGTGTCCTTCTAAATGGCAGCTCTGCCCTCGAGTGTAGAATGTGACAGTCAGTATATATGCAGAATTCAGAGTATTTTGCATTCCTAAATTTATAGGTGATTCCAAGGATTGCTGATAAACTGAGGAGTAGTATCTAAGAATGGAGTATGAGTTAGCTGAGATACACGTGAAGAAAGCATCAAATAGCACTGGAAACTTATCAATTTCTTTTTACAGTATGAGTTAATACTGTATATATAGTACTTTTTAAAAAACTATGTAAATAACGAAAAATAATTATATAAATATTTCATCAGAGACCAAATGCTCATTTTGAGAAGATTCAAACTGGAAGGAATTTGGGGGGTTTGTTTTGTTTTCTTTTAAAAAGGGTAGGAAATCAAATAAATAACCAACGATGGAAGTGCTGAAGTTTCAGATATATGCCTTAAAATATGAACAGGGTACAGATGAGATATGGGATTTCACATATTGTATATATGTGACGCTGACAGATATTAAATCCTGGTAGTTCAGAAGCATTTAAAAGTGTACCAAAAAGTAATTACCTACATGCCTAATGCAATCTTCTAATCACTGTGGTGATTAGTTTGAAAACTAGCAGTTATTTCTGGGAAAATGCAGAATTATGCTTACTTTGGACATATTTAGACATTATACACTTCTGGGATTGTTCCAACTGTCTTGGGAAAATCCAGAATTGTTTGGACAAATTCAGAAGTGCTTTCTTTACTTGAGCATACCTTGAAATTCTGACAGAAAGCTGCATGTTTGGATTTGTGCAAGCATGTCTTAAGCTGCCTGCCTGTCGAGGGACAAGACCACTTGCACTTCTCTGGAGCAGTGTGCTCACATTGCACTTCTGCCGGTCTGCAGTTCTGTAGCTGCTGCAGGAGAAAATGTACTTATGAAAATGTCCTCATGGGAGAAAATGTCAGTGTGAATTCTAGGTGCTGTTAGTCACAGAGTGACAAAATTTACAGTAGCTTTTTAATTTGGGCTACATATTCAAGAAGCCAACTGAGAAATAAGTGGGAGTAGAGTAGGACTGTGCCGTCTTTCTTACATTGGCATTTTCTCCAGTCTGAAAGTCCAACTCAGATTTTCAGAGTAGAGTTCTGAAAGTAGTTAACTAAATTTTTGCTGCAAGAGTTGTGCCTGAGTTGTAAGTGACACACTATAACATACAATCGTTTCACCAAGCTGAGTGTGACTGAGGACAGTGACTTCGGTCTGTCAAATCTAAGTTAAAAATTCTATGTTATGTGAAATATGGGTAATACAAATCATTACTTGTAATTCCATCACTCTGTAATATTTTTACACACTATTTTAAAATACTTTTGGCAAGATTAAGATTTTGTTTAGGAAAATTTGGAGAATTTTTAAAGATGGCAAGTATAACTGAAGGATTTGTAATGGATTTCTGGACAGATCATTTTGGAGCTATCAAAATAGTTTAAGCAAAACAGAAGTATTTCCTGTTTAATTCTCCAGAGCACTCTCCATTGAATTAACTGAAGATTTAATAATCTCTTCTGTTTAATATCTTAAATTTGAGGGACCCTGGTAAGTAAAGCTGTGTGAGCACTTTTAGTAGACAATACAAGCTTTAAGAAACCAGGTAGTAGAAATTTTGAACTTCTAAACAGCTCTAACAGAAATGCAATTGGAGGCCAAAACTATAACAGACAGTGTATTATATGTGGTACTCAGGTTCTAGAAAAAAAATTTTAAAACAGTTTGTGTAATTCAAAACTGTTTCAATGAATTTTCAGTTACCTGTTTCAAAGTAATTTTTTATTTTTTTAATTCTAGATTGAAATGTAGTCTCATAAAAATCAGTTAAGAGTATACAGGGCAGATATTTCTGCTTCTTGTTTTCTTTCATGTATAATTTGTAATTATTGTTTCTTTTTGTTACAGTTTACATAAAATCCTAATGGATCTACAGAATCAGCAGCTAGCCCAGTTAGCTGACTGGCTGACAAAAACAGAGGAAAAGACAAAGAAAATTGATTTGGAGCCCTTAGGTCCAGATCTAGAGGACCTAAAACGTCAAATAGAAGAACATAAGGTATGCTGTGGTGTGCTTCCAAAGGTATAAAAAACATTCTGAGTTTTTGATATTTCATAAGCTCTACTACTGCCACTAGACACAGCCAAGTAATATGGAACCTTGGCTTAATATTGATTGTTTTGTACAATTAACAAGCATTTGTAGAGTTATTTTATCACAACTTTTATTGGGCCTTTTATCCCAATATAAAAAAATAAATTACTTCCTTTTCAAATATAAACAATATTTGTTTATATTTGTAATAGAATACACAAGACAACTGTAATATCCTTTCATTACGCATTACAATAATATATCAGATTTTTTTAATACCTGTGTTTTCTTCTCTTTACATGTTGCATTATTTTTTTCTTGCATGCTGTAGTGGCAATGATGCAGTAGTCAGACTGCATAATCTTGTTAGGATTCCTGGGACTCTGAATATCTAACTGTACAGCACTATAAAATAGACTCTAGTTTCTAACAGTAGAAAATAATTTAATACTTAATTAATTAAAAATAATTAACTAATAAGTGCAATGTAAGAGAAAATTTGGCCAAATTTTTTCCACATTCCATGAGGGTAATTCTTTAATTGGAAGAATTAAGAATTAAAGAGACTGTATAATTTATGTAATAGCTTTGGTTCATCTACTGGATTAAATTGTCTGGCTTCATATTAATTTAAATTTTAAAATATATTTACATATATATCCATGACACATGGTGATGATGATAGGGAGACACAGAAAAGTATAGAAAACTAACATGATTTGTGAGGTCATGGAGATTTACTGTCATAACCTGTTAATCTTTCTACATCAGTGGTTCAAAGCAGTTCAATTCCATAGTATCTTGAGAGATTTTAACATTTGATGCTTGATTGCCTGCATCAGTGCTAGTTCAGGTTCTAGAGGGCAGATCATCCCAAAAACAGAATTCAGACTGAAACCAGCTTTTACAGTTTGGTTTTTGGGTTTTTTTTTGTTTGTTTGTTTTGTTTTTTAAAAAAAAGACGTCAAAAGCTGCAAAAGACTGCATGATCCACTTCTGTGGTAAAGGTGATTTTTCTGCATTCTGATTAAGGAGTGCTACAGAAGAAGAATACAAATTCTATGCCTACTGCTGCTATTTGTGCTATCTGTGCTTGCCCTGTGAGGAGACAATGCATTTCAGAATGCAGGTTTGCTAGCTAAGCGTATATTCTGATATTATGTTTCCTTTAAAAAAAAAANACAAAAGGTATTTTTTTAATATTTTTTTCCTTTAAAAAAAAAAAAAAAAAAAAAAGACATTAGATAATTATGAAATGGTAATTAGAGAAAGCAACCTGAAAGATTTTTGAATACATGAGTACTAAGACGTGAATAACTTTGTTCTTATTTCTATGCATTTTGTATTTGAATAATAATGTAAAATGTAATCCTTTTATTTATGCAATCTCTTTATGCTGTTTCTTTCTAATATTGAGAAAAATGAATATTTAGCCTGTATTTGAATATTCTGACTGAAGACATGTAGAAATCTGCCTCTCCCACATACTAGTTCTTAATTTTTGGTGTGATGAGTTAGTCAACATTATTTATGCGTGTTAGTTTTTAAATCTATTTTCTGCACAAGAGGCAATTTAATAAAATGGAAAGAAAATGTTTTGGTTTTAACTTCAATTAAAGTTCTATTCATATATAGTTTGTCTTATAAGTCAAAGAACAAGATGTTTTCCATTCTGTCACGTATTGTGTGAAAGTTTCAGAAAATTTTATTATATATTGTGTGCAACAAAGCTACCTTCTGTAACAAGAGTTAAAACAATAGATTTTTAATAGCACATAGATTGCTTCATTATTAAATAAACAAACAAAAAAGCAACACACACACACCTTGCCCTCCCCCCCACCAGTTTTTCTTAGTCTCACATGACCCTGGATATCTCAGAGACAATGTTGTAGGAATTGATGGGAGGAACCAGAATTTAGAATATATAAAAAGCAAAGATAATTTTTAATTAAACAGATATCAACAAAGATAATAGGTTTGGTTTGTTGTCATCCTGTCTCCCTCTACCTTTATCGTTTTGACTTTCCCTCTTTATATGTTCATTAGTAACTACTTTTCACTCTATTTATTTCATGTTATTTGTCCCCCTTTGATTTTTAACTTACATACATCTCATTTCTTTTATTCTACTTTTTTCTCAATGATATCTCAAAATATTGATCTTGAGTTCTTGTGACTAACACTTCCGTTTCCCCGCTGGGTCCTATTACAAAAAAAAAAAAAAATCATTCCGTAATATGTATTAGGAGTCACTTCCATCACTGAGAACAGAGAAAGCACACAACATTCTTAGCTGCATGCTTAGTTAGCATGCTACTTAGTTCAGTAGTATATGAAGTTAGTACATATATAGTGTGTGTATATATATAGTATATGAAGTCAATATAGTACAGAAAATTTTCTGAGTGGACTGAAATGGAGGTGAACTCTAGAAGATTTTATGTCATTAGCAAGGTACACAGTTCTGGTAAGAAATCTGGCATAGTCCATATATTTTAGAGTAACAATCAAACATTTCAGTAAAAAACTATTGATCTTTGCAGCAGTATTTTATGTATTTTGTCTGTTGTTTCAAGTGTCCCTTCTTTATAATTTTATGAAGGGAGAAAACTGCTTTTCTGTAAAAATCTGAGGACTATTGAGCTGTCTAAGCAGAATATTATATTAGAAATGTTATCATTAAGTAAAAATGTGCTTTTAGTTGAACTGATTTTATTATTCCACATTATTATTATTATACAATTTATAGTTAGCAGATTTTATGATTTCATTAACTTCCTAAAAAATTCTAAGCTGCTTTAGGTATTTGTATTTTTTCTGGAAGTCTGAGCCTTTTTATTTTTTATGAAAATGTCAGAAACAATGTAAAAATTTTAGTGTTAGAATTTTTCAGTACTTCAAATTAATTGAAAAGTTAAAATGAGACACTTCCTAACTTTTCGAATATCAGAGGTGGATTTGTCTTTGGGTACTTGGATACCCTAAGTAGGTATTTTCATTTGCTTTGAAATAGATTATATTGGAGTCACGTAGGTTGTTCTCTGATAGATAGGAGTTAAAGGAACTGTGGAGTTTTATGAGTTTCTGTTGCTATCCCATGTATCAACATCTATATCCATCTCGCATTTTAAGCCCCTAAAAATTTTCTATCTCTACAAGCTCAGGAGAACTTGTTAGAAACTTCAGTTTAACTGATTTAACAGAGCGTGCTCTACTCTTGAGACTGTTCTCTGTAAATTACTGTTTCAACAGGTTCCTGTATGCAAATGATTTTCACCAGTGAATTTCATGGTAAAACTAGACACTTGGATTATAAAGAACAGCCCTTTATCTCAGGGCCCATCGAATTTGTCTGGGGGTTGGAAAATGACTCAACTTTCTGGTTTCCTCACTTCCCTGACTTCTCAAGTGCCTCATGCTATGTGCGAGTCTCCCACTTCCAAAGCGCCTTCCACTCCTGCAGTTGCAGAGCATTGCTGTCCTTCTAATGATGGTTTGGTTCTGGGATGCCATCTCTCGGATACCCACTAATCAGAAAATAAGTCACCTTCTCCCTGGCTGTAGGTTTATAGAGCAATGTATTTATTGTTGTATGGCTGAAAAAGGGGATTGAACATGGGGGAAGCAAGCTGTGTTATATGGTATGATCCATGAGTGCTCTGCCTCCTCTTCCTTGATCAAGTGTTAGGTCATAAAATGTGGAGAAGTCTGAATTCCAGGGATGGCTCTAACAATTTGGTGTACTTCACAGTCCCTGAGAATTGCTTTATAGTCTAGCTCTCTGAAGCAAATGGTAATCACAGGCATGAAAGTCAGAAAAAGGAGGATTCTTATGAATATATTGGCTCAAAGGCTACGACCATGAAGGAATTAAAACTCTGAAATGTGTTAGGGTAAGGAATTTATGCCTTAAAAACAAAGTAGTCTATGAATTGCTTTCCTATTGCCTGTAGCCACATTATATTTCATTTATTAATTTTCAAATAAAAGTAAGCTGATTGACCAAAGAGGTTTAAAATGCATGGCCTTATCTTCAGCAAGGGCTTGTTCTTCATACCTAAATGAATTACTCTACTTGAAAAAGCAGCAGAAAAAATTGGTATGGTGAAATTCAACATAGTTTGTAATACAGTCAAGGTTTTCATTGTGACACAGCATATGTAGTTAGCCATGTTATTTTTCAGACTATCAGAGTATACATGTACTAATCACTAGAATGCACTCTGCTGAAGTGTTGAGGACGCAATCCAGGACTTTGGTTTCCCATATTCTTTCACTGGTGTGAAGCTAGTTATAGATGCCTAAAAAGTGTGTCAGCAGGATGTGGTCCTGGATACTTTGGGTTGTTTTCAGGGGAGTGGGAAGAGGCGTTCTTTCAAGTTTTATTCAAGAAATACAGCACAGAATCCAGTAATGTAAAACATTGTTTAACTATTGGAAGTTAAAAAATATACATTTGGTTGTCAATAAACTAATATAAAGCTTGAGATAGGTAACAAAAATTTTGGAAAGATAGTGAATATTGCCTTCTCTGTGGCTTGAAGTTTCAGTACCAACACTTCTTTAGTTCCTCCTCCTTCCGTCTTATTTGCCTGTCCTCATGCTACATCCCAGCAAAGGAAGGAGCAAATAGCTCTGGTGCTTGACAGAAGCTGGGCTGGTTTTGGCTTTGTTAACAATAGCAAAATAGGGATTCCATCTTTCACAGTAAATGAGAAGTT
>VXBL01009092.1:228133-245458 GCA_013400195.1 Aramus guarauna | reverse complement strand
CTTTATCTCAACCCATGAGTTTTGCCTTTTTTTTTCCCCTGATTCTCTCCCCCATCCCACTGTGGGGTGGGGGAGAGTGAGTGAACGTCTGTGTCGTTGTTTTAGCTGCCTACTGGGTTAAACCACGACAGTCCTTTTTGGCACCCAGTGTGGGGCATGAAAGGTTGAGATAACAACAGATATGACCAGAGAGCGTTAGAACAAATTCGTTATAAGCATTCATTATATTAGGTAAATAGTCGCTGGTCACAATGTTGATTCATTCAATCTTGCAGTTGTGCACTTGTTCTCAGAGTTGTGTTATGTAACATCTTAGTTGCAATATATGTTCCCTGTTGTGCTGTTTGTCATCTCTGCGAACTGGGTTGAGGTTATCGTTGTGGTGTACTTTGTAATACCGATTTATGATATGATAAACTTGTTGGTTGTGAGACTAATCTCAGCATTGCCATCATCTCCGTACTTAGGGAGCCATCTATGGGAAGCTATTAATATTACACTTTTTACTTTTTCTCCTTGGAGAGCCAGCAAGTGGGGGAGACACCTTCCCCTTCTCCTCCAGGCTAATTACAATAGCTCTTGAGAAAGTTTAATATCCTTGGGATGTTCAAACCATCATGTTTCTATTTCTAGGTCTCCTGAATGTGGTTCAGGTCTTGTTTAGGGTTGAACAATTATTTAAGAATACCACCCAGAGATTTACCCCAGTGACAGGTGCTGCAGCTACTCCAATCCTGGTGACAGACACTATGGCTACTCAAATTCCCACGATAGGCACTGCAGCTGAACCAGAGAACCAACCCGTGCCAGTATCAGTCACCTGTATACAGAATAGGAAATACACAAAAAAAAAAAAATCAGTTCACTAAGTAAGGGATGATGATGAAGCAGGACTATCATGAGAACAGGAGGAAGAGGCAGAACCAGAGGTAGTCACCCAATCCCTGTCCCTGAGTGAGCAGCAAGATATGTGAAAAAATTTCAGTCACCATCCAGGCATTGTCACCTGACTACTCCAATGCTGGGATAATGGGGCCAGTAGCCTGGAATTAGAGGGTAGGGAGGCCAAGCAGCTGGGACCCCTGTCTAGGGAAGGGGGCATGGACAAGGTGATTGGGAAGAAGACACGAGCCCTCAGCCTCTGGAGGCGACTTCTGTCAGGCATAAAGGAAAGCTATCCCTTCAAGGAAGACGATATATGTTGTCCAGGCAAGTGGACCACCAGGAAGGGAGGGATCCAGTATCTGAGGGAATTAGCCTGGGAGGAGATGGTTTATTATGACCTGAAACATGTGCAGTTACCCACAGATCCAGATGAAGTCCAATGCATGCGACCCATGTGGCGGAAATTTGTACACAGCACACCATCATTGTACGCCAACTCACAGGCAGTGATGGACTGGTCAGAAGGTGAAGATTTCAGAATATCACCAGAGGAGGAGGTGGTGACGTGGGCTGAAGAGGCCCCACTGTATAACAAACTGCCAGAAAATGAGAAGCAATATGCTCTGTTTACTGATGGGTCCTGTCACATTGTGGGAAAGCATCAGAGGTGGAAGGCTGCTCTGTGGACTCCTATATGACAAGTCACGGAAGCTGCTGAAAGAGGTGAATCGAGACAGTTTGCAGAAGTGAAAGCCATCTGGCTGGCTTTAGGCATTGCTGAATGGGAAAAGTGGCAGATGTTCTACCTCTATACTGACTCATGGGGTGGTTACAGCAGTGGAAGCGGAGCAACTGGCAGTGCAGAGGCAAACCATCTGGGCTGCCCCACTGGGGCAAGATATTGCTGCCCGGCTAGAGAAGCTGGTTGTAAAACTACGTCACGTAGATGCTCACGTACCCAAGAGTCAGGCCACTGAGGAACAGCAGAACAACCTGCAGGTGAATCAAACTGCTAAGATTGAAGTGGCTCAGGTGGATCTGGACTGGCAAAGTAAGGGTGAATTATTTATAGCTCATTGGTCCCATGACACTTCAGGCCATCAAGGAAGAGATGCAACATATAGATGGGCTTGTGACCGAGGGGTGGACTTGACCATGGACACTATTGCATAGGTTATCCATGAATGTGAAACATGCACTGCAATCAAGCAAGCCAAGCGGTTAAAGCCTCTGTGGTATGGAGGGCGATGGCTCCATATGGCTCCATAAATATGGAGAGGCCTGATAGATTGATTCTGTCACACTCCCACAAACCTGCCAAGGCAAACACCATGTGCTTGCAATGGTGGAAGCAAACACTGGATGGCTGGAAACATATCCCGTGCCCCGTGCCACTGCCTGGAACACTGTCCTGGGCCTGAAAAGGAAGTCCTGTGGCAACATGGCACCCCAGAAAGAATTGAGTCAGACAATGGGACTGCCCTGGTTTCAGCTGAGAGGGTTAGTTTTCTTCATAGTAGTTAGTATGGGGCTATGTTTTGGATTTGTGCTGGAAACAGTGTTGATAATATAGAGATGTTTTTGTTATATAGAGATATTGTTGTTGAGCAGTGCTTACACCGAGCCAAGGCCTTTTCTGCTACTTGCACCTGCGGGATGGCTGGGGGTGCACAAGGAGTTGGGAGAAGACACAGACAGGACAGGTGACCCAAACTGACCAAAGGGGTATTCCATACCATATGACATCATGCTCGGTTTATAAGGGGCTTGGAGAAGGGGGAGTGGGGGTGCGACAGTGTTTGGAGTGATGGCATTTGTCTTCCCAAGTCCCCGTTAGGCGTGATGGAGCCCTGCTTTCCTGGGGATGGCTGAACACCTGCCTGCCCATGGGAAGTGGGGAATGAATTCCTTGGTTTGCTTTGCTTGTGTGCACGGCTTTTGCTTTACCTATTAAACTGTCTTTATCTCAACCCATGAGTTTTCTCACTTTTGCCCTTCTGATTCTCTCCCCCATGCCGATGGGGGGGAGGAAGCAAGCAGCTGCATGGTGTTCAGCTGCTGGCTGGGGCAAAACCACAACTGCAACTCCTTTCCAAAACAACCTCATAGACACCTGGGCTAAGGAGCATGGCATTGAGTGGGTGTATCACATCCCCTGTCATGAACCAGCCTCCAGAAAAATCGAACGATACAGTGGACTGCTAACAACTACACTGAGAGCAATGGGTGGTGGGACCCTCCAACACTGGGTTACACATTTAGCAAAGGCCACCTGGTTAGTTAACACTGGGGGTTAGCCAACTACCAATCGAGCTGGCCTTGCCCAATTGAAACTTCCACGTATTGTAGAAGGGGACAAAGTCCCCGCAGTGCACATGAAGAGTATGTTGGGGAAGACAGTCTGGGTTATCCCTGCTTCAGGCAAAGGCAAACCCATCTGTGGGACTGCTTTTGCTCAAGGACTGGGGTGCACTTGGTGGGTGATGTGGAAGGATGGATAAGTCCGATGTGTACCTCAAGGGGATTTGATTTTGGGTGAGAATAGCCAATGAATTAAATTTTATTGTATTATTATCATTATTATTCTCTTCCTTTTCTCTCCTGTTAAACTGTCATTATCTCAACCTGTGAGTTCTACTTTTTTTTTCCTGTGGATTCTCTCTGTCAGGGGGAGTGAGTGAACGGCTGTGTCATTTTAGTTGCCTACCAGCGTAAACCACAGTTATTTTAAAAGTAGAACAAAATGAGAACATGCACACAAAAGACAATAAGCTTAATTAGGTTGCCTGAGTGAGATACTGGTCAGGATCACATTTGGAAGAAAATGAACAGTTATTGCTGTGTAATAGTCAAGGCTGCATTTTCCAGACAGCTGCAATTCAGTTATGCCTTTCTTTTTGAAAAGGATTGATATATTTTAATATATATATAAAAATATATATGTATATAATGCATATATTTGTGCATGCATCTGTATAATACAATATTAAAAGCCATAAAAAGGTCATTTACAGATTTTAATACTCTCAACAGGATGGCAAGAATCTATACTGGCTTCAAATGAACATTGTAGAAGCTCTTAAGTTTTACTGCATATGCCAAATAATAATAATAAAAAAAATCTATTTAAGAGACAGTTAATGGCATAGAAGCCAGAAGTGTCCCCTGAAACAAATTCTTCGTATAAAAGTTAACCTTGCTTGGAAAAATAAAAGTAAACACAATTACAGTGCTTCTCTTACAAATAGCTATTGCCCTAAGGTAGACTGAGAGATTACAGCTGGCCTAGGTGAGTGTGAATATTAAATCTACTTTTACATAACACTGGTTACGTGCCATATCCGTGTGTGACACGTTGTGAGGCTCTATGTGTTTATGCTGCTGCTGAGAACTGACTGTTTAGACTTGTAACTCTTAGACCCCACTAGGCTCAATCCAGAGCCTTACCAAAAAGAGAGCTGCTGACTAAGACCAGAATCTGTCTTTAGTGCTGCAAAATCAAAGGACTATACTAGCAAATCTGTTGCAGTAGTCTGACTCATTTCTCAGCAAAGTGTGGGAAATTATCTTCAGCGTGGAGAAATGGCTGGATAACTTACAGAAGCCGTGAAGGCAGGGAGTATTTTCTCTAATTATAGCCAGCAGACAATAGGTCCCTTAAGGACTCTCGTGGGCTAGCGCAAATTAGAGCCTTCCTCAGGCTTCAGGGGTCGGGGGCTGTGCTGGGAAGAGATCTGCATTAAATGTATCAAATGCTTCTTGATGGCCTTTTCCCCTGCTGAGGGAAAGGATCTGAGAGTGTAATTTACACTGTCTATTATATATTCAAATTATTCAGGGTACTATCCTTTGATTGAAGATGATGTATGTGTAGTTCTTCTAAAAATACTTCAAAATAAGTGAGGAATGTTAAATGCACATACTGCATATTGCTACATGGGAGAAATTCCGTCAATGTGCTAAATATTTCTCTTTTTTAATTGATTTTGCATGTAGACAAAACCATTTTTCCACTATTTCTCATTACTTCAAGGCGTGGCTAACATTACTTTATTAGGAAAGCATCTTTCAAAAAAGCTCTTCTGTTAGTTGCAGACTTGAGGCATATTATTTAACTTTTTATACATTCACTCCAGTGTTCCCAAGAGTTGTGTTGATTTTACTCATTTTCTCCTGTTCTCATGTTTCCTTACTCTGACCTTTTTGCACACTAGGAATATTTTATCTTCTGTTTTTTGTAGTCACAAAGAATATTCTTCCAGAGACCTCTCAATAAAAAAATAAATAAATAAAGTAAAAAGTTTCTTTCACGTGCAGATTTCTCTGAAAATTCCAGATAAGGCTGTAAAAAGTCATTTCAAGGGATTCAGTCAGTTTCTCTGGAGACTTGTTTTCCCAGGTGTTGGGAACAAAACCCTTGGTGCAGTCTGAGTTTCCAGACATCACACAGGTTATTTACAGCATCAACTACTATATGATGTGAATAAGGAGGTAAAGTTGAGCACCATATGATTTAGTAGTCAATATCTACTTTATAAGTAGACAGTCCTGACATGGTATTTCTCACTTAAAACTTTGTGTCTTAAACCTGTTCAACCAAACTCTATATCTTGGTGTCATGGTTGTTATGATCTCTCATGAGAAATAACAGGTTTAAGGCAGGTCACAGTATCAACCCTTTTATCAGTGCAGTTACTTAGTCATTTTACTTATTTTATTAAAATGAAATGTCAAATTATTGAGGAGAAAAAAAAAAAAAGGTAGGTTTTGTACCTCTTTGGAATCATATGCTGAAAATAGTATTTTGTGTTGATGTAGCAAAGCTTTTGTAGTATGCAAATGACTGCATTTCCTAGAGTAAATGCCAAGCTGTGCTCTTGAGGTTTTGGTGTTTTCTAGGTGAGTAAATAAAAAATATTTTTCAAGGTACATCACAGTGATAAAGCCAAGTTGGTGAAGATGTTACTGCTGTTGTTGAGAGCAAACTGTATTTCTTTGTGAGGACTGTTAAGAAAAAAGTCAGCTGTTTGAATGCAAGAGATTTAAAAATTACTCAGGTATATGGCTTTTTATAAAATACTTTTTATCAATAAAAAATTTACTGCTTTATATATAAAACATCACAAGAATGCAGTATAATAGAAGTCTGATATAAAAAGTTGTATAGACATAAATACAGGGAACTAATTTGAGACTTAGTTTATGATTAGCATAACTTAAATTTAAGCAAATACAATATGCTGACACATATGGAGAAATTAACTGAGAACGTACATGACAATAGACCTATGTGTGTTCCTGGTGCTATTGCTATCATAAACATCAAGGAAAGTGGTAGTTGTATACTAATGACCAGGACATTCAGTATGTGTGATTACTTAATTTATGGGTGGTTATGTATGATATGTATTCATACGGAACTCTGCTGGATTGCAGTTAGAGTTTGAAAAGGAGCTGTATAAGTGTAGATTTAATAATCCTAGGGCTGATTCTATAGCTCACACCAGGCTCAACTTTGTAGATACTCCTACTTCAATTATCTAATATTGTGCTGTGTTGTATGGGGTCGTATACCTCAAATTCATTTCGGTTTGCTTCCTATTCTAATAGAGAATACTTAGGATATTCTTCTTGAAAAGTGGTTAGAAAAATAAATAATTATATTATTTAACTAGTATTGGGGAAGTGATTAAAAAGGTAAGAAAAAATATAATCTGTTTAGATATTATTTTTCAGTTTATCTCAACAATGTTATCCATCCCATGTCATTAATTGATTATTGATTACTTAACACTAATAAATATTATTAAATTAGTAATAGGTAGTTTGTTTGCGTAGATGCTTCCACCAACTCTAAATTTTCCTCTGCATCCACTATATAAGTCACTTTTCAAGGTGGAGGTTTAAGAGTTTGCATAACTCATGGTGTTGCACACTTTAATGCAAATGCTTTTCTTGTCAAAGGACTTGTATATTACCTGTATGAGAATTCAAAATTTCAGGCAGATGCAAACTATTGGTTAAATGTGTGCAGTGCAATTTACTCTGATCTACACCTGCATTACCAGTGGAGAAAAAAGATTCTTTTGGTCATGAAAAGATTTTTTCTAAAAATATTAATCTAAAACAGAGGTGCCCAAACCTTTGCTGCTTGAATTGGGATGATTTATGAATCTTTCAGTAAAAACAGTAAGTGTATTTTTAAAATGCAGTACATAATTAGTATCCATAAACTTCAGTGTAAATCAGGCACCAAACCAACCAAATGTGATTCACCTCACCATCTGTATATACAGAATTTTAGAAATGAAGAGATTTTTTCTCCTGTGATAGTAGGAGGAGAGGGCATATAGGGAAAATTAAATACTTGGGCTTGGACCTTGTTAAAGAATAAGAACAAGCCGCTTCTTATGACTTCATTGAATCATGTACAGTGTTTTTGAGTAGTTTACTAATAATAACTACCCTGAATTGCAGGAATAACTAGGAAAGACAGAGTCTCAGATCAGAAGTAGCTGTGAGGAAGGATATGCTTATGACTATTGAACTAGTAATTAGAAAGCAAAGCAGTCAAGGTAAAAAAAGAAAAAGTTCAATTGAGTATAAAAAAATTGAACGCGTGCTAGATATTGCAGATCTGCTATGTTGTCTTCTGGCCCTGGAGAAAAAAGAGGATGGAGAGGACGGCTGAGACTATCTTGAGCTAAACTGGAAATGTAATCAGATTCAGGATAAATGAAACGAAATAGAATTCATCATTTTGTTATATTAAGATTTTTGAATTTTCAGATCAATGAAAGAAGTCAAAATTATGGAAAAGGTGTTATTGACTATGCATTACAGTATATATAGTATTTAATAAATACTATTTATGAAATAATATATTTTATAAAGGGGAAAAAGTAATTAAAAAAAGTAAAATTGGATTAGCGGGCTGTGAATAATTTTCTGCACGGATCTGTGCAGACAATTTTATTTAATGATGAGTGGGTAAAATGAATGGCTAAACCATGTTGTACTCTATTTCCTCATACGTTGAAGACATAAATGTTTCACCAGCAAGTATTTGTTTCTGTTAACATTGAAATTAGCTTTCTGAAATATTCACATTCAAAACCTGAACTTTTTTGTGTTTGCCTGAATTGGCAATCTTTGATCGCATTATGTTCTATGGCAAGAAAACACTAACACCAAATATGATTTTAATGTGAAAAGAAATCAGATTCTTAGATTTGCAAAATTACTTGTGTTTTGGGTGTTTTTTGTCTAGATCTTATTAGAAAAGAAAGCTAATACCCATTACATAATTCTAAATATATACCAAAGCCATGATCCTAATATTAAGCCTAATAAAAGCAAACAGAACAACTTCCTCAAAACCTACTTCATATTTCTGCAGTAAATGATTGAAAAGGGATACTTGTCTGTATTATTGTAACATATTTAAGCTGTTTAAGAATTGGCATGTTTTTAAATTAGCATTGTTATGCTAGTTGATTAGAGATAATTTTGATTTTTCAAAATTGTGATGATATCTAATATGATAGGGCATGACAACTGCTTCTTTAGTCTGCATGATTTGTTATGGTTTTAGCATTCACTAAATGAAAAACATGTTATCTGATGACTTTTTAGTTTAACTAAAATTGGTAAAGCCACAAATTCAAATGACACCCTGAAATTTTACCTTTCATTTCCTAGGCAGTGCAAAATAAAATTCTTTCATTTCTGATAAAAGATACAGTTAGAATTTTAATTCCTTGGGTTTAAAAATCCACCATTTGAAAGCTACATTTTTGCTAAAATTAAATTATAATCCCTATGAAAAATGTGTAAATATGAAAAATATAGAATCATAGTATATCTCAAGTTGGAATAGAACCATAAGGATCACTGAGTGAATAAATAAATATGAAAAAAAGTAAGAAATTATTTTTCCTTTTGTCAAGACAGGATTTTGAAGTAGATGAAAAAATAAGAATGCAGTAGTATAGAATATCTTGCAGATTTTATAAGGTTTTATTTGGAAGGAACTGAATAATTTGCATATGATTCTCAGGAGTAATTAAATCATTGTAAATTGTTGCAATAAAAGTTTTATAGCATGTCGCACCATCACAGCAGTATTAAGTCTCATCCTCTGTCTTACGCATTTTTCAGTAAAGGCTGGTAGGAAATTAGAAGAAAGTAATAATGCTTGATTTCAACTAAAATAAGGAAAAGAGAACAAGTAGCATATGCTGCAAATATCTGGGAAACCTCAGTGGGATTTTTGCTGATGTGTTAGCTCATAAGACGTTATTTTTTTCCCCCACTGCAGTATTTTAAAACAGGTAAGAATTTAGATCAACTGCACTGACAGCGCAACTTAAGAACCAGACACTTTTTGCTTGGATCGCATCTTCGCACCACCATAATTACATTTCAAGTAGTTATGGTTTGAGCTTTGTAAAGTTTTGAAACTGAGTTTTTTTGAGATCATGGTACCAAAGACTTAATAGAAAAATGTGCCATTAAGTTAGTATTAAAATTCTCCCTTTTTGGCTTTATTGCTTTTCCTATTCTCTCCATTTTGGTTTTATTTCAAATGATGATAAGATCCATTTCAGTGTGACATGCAACATATTTTAAGACTGTAAAAGGTGAATTATGGAAGTGTATTTTCATAAAAATTTGTAATGCTGTAGGAAAATCAGATTGCCTTGTTATAAAAAAATGTAAACAAATGCAAACCTCTATTGTGTGTTTCTTTCTTTCTAGCATTTTGGAAAACGGTGGGCAGCCATCTGCAGATGGACAGAAGACCGATGGGTCCTTCTGCAAGATATTCTTCGTAAATGGCAGCACTTTGCAGAAGAGCAGGTGAGTAGGTTTAGCAGTTATAAATTGGAATCTTCTTCAAAAAATTGCACTAGGAAAGGTCTGACTGAAGCCTTTTTATTCTCTTCTCTCCAAATTTCTTTCAGTGCCTTTTTGATGCATGGCTTACTGAGAAAGAGGATGCTGTGAGCAAAATTCTTACAACTGGCTTTAAAGATCAAAATGAAATGCTGACCAATCTACATAAATTATCTGTATGTATTCTTTTTCCTATTTTATATTCAACTTTCTTATTTGTGAGTCTGAGTGCAGGCAGCTTTATCCTACTCTCAGACAATATGGTTTAAGAGAACAACTGTTTCATAATTTGTGAATGGATGTTGTCTCATGTGGATGGAATAGGTTGGTCTTTGGCCTTGCTGATAAAGGAACCAATAGGTACAGATGTTTTCCCTGGTTGTGTCTTCAGTCAAAAGTTTATGAAGTTAAATAGCATTTGGGTATCTTAAAAATATGTATACTTTTATACTGAAAGTTTCTTTATTGATATTATTGATGTATATTTTAAAATCAGAATAGTTTGACTTGGAAGGGACTTTCAAAGGTCATCTGGTCCCATCCCCCTGCAATAAGCAGGTATATCTTCAACTAGATGTTGCTCAGAGTCCCGCCCAACCTGACTTTGTTCAGGTTCAGGTAGTCATGAACCTGATCTTCTCTGACAGTGGGAGGGACTTTGCTCCCCTAGTTCCTGTCTTGCAGTCCACCCACTAGAGATGTGTGGGAGGAGAGATTGCCAGTGAAGACTGAGGCAAAAAAGTTGTTGAGTACCTCAGCCTTCTCCTCGTCTGTTGTTACCAGTTTGCCAGTCTTGTTCGTCGGGAAGGGTACACTTTCTTTGATCTTTCTTTTCTGCCTGACATACTTATAGAAGCTCTTATTATTCTTTGCGTCCCTTGCCAAGTTCAGCTCCAGCTGTGCCTTGGCCTTCCTGATGCCATCCCAATACAACCAGTCAGTGTCCCTATACTCTTCCCAGGATATCTGTCCCTCCTTCCACTGCCAGTGCATTTCCTTCTTGTCCTTTAGTTTGACCAGCAGATCTCAACTCAGCCATGCCAGTCTCTTGCCTTCCTTGCTTGATATCTTACACCTGGGGATTGAGAGCTCTTGCAGTCTGTGGAAAGCATCCTTAAATACCTGCCAGCTCTGTCCAGCTCCCTTGTCCCTGAGGGCAGTTTCCCAGGGGATCCTATTGACTAATTCCTTGAGCAGCTAGAATTTTACTGTCCTAAAATTCAGGGTCCTGACTTTGCTATTCACCTGACCTGTATCCTTCAGGACTGTGAACTCCACCAGTGCATGATCACTGCAGCCCAGACTGCCTCCAATCTTCATGTCACCAGTTAGCTCACTCGTGTTGGTGACCAACAGGTCCAGTATTGCATTTCCTCTGGTAGGGCTGTCTATTACATGACTTAAGGAGTTACCCTCAATGCATTCCAGGAATCTCCTGGATTGCCTACAGCTTGCCATGCTACTTTTCCAGCAGATGTCAGAGTGGTTGAAGTTCCCCAGCAGGATGAGAGCCTGCAAGCGCAATGCCTCCTGTAGCTGGAGTAAGAAGCCTTTGTCAATAGGCTCCCCTTGATTGGACGGCCTGTAGTAGTCACCAACCACAAGGTTCCCTTTGTTGCCTTGGTCTCTAATTCTTACTCATAAGCTTTCAACCTACTCATGACTCTTCAGAGACAGCTCTTCACACTCTATCCATCTCTTAATGTAGAGGGCAACCCCTCCCTCCTTACCTGTTCCTTCTGAACAGCCTGTAGCCATTCATAGCCACACTTCAGTCATGGGATTCATCCCACCATGTTTCGGTAATGGCAACTAGGTCATAGCTTTCTAGCAGCATGGTGGCTTCCAACTCCCTCTGTTTATTGCCCATATGGCATGCATTGGCGTAAAGGCACTTCAACTGTGCTGTTGGCTGTGTCACCTTTAGAGAGGAACACCCCTTGGTTCCTTTCAGGTATTTCACTGATATTTCCCTCTTGGCTCCTGTTACCTCATGAGCCCTTGATTCATTTCCATAAGACTTCTTGTGCTGTGGTATAGCCAGCACGACTCAGAGCAACAGACTGACAGTCCTTGCTAGCACCCTGTCCCTCTAACGTTGGTGTGTCATCCCGTAGATTGTCATGGGCAAACCTGATATTATCCTCTCCCCCTTCAAATCTAGTTTAAACCTGTCAATGAGCCTCACTAACTTATCAGCAAAGATCCTCTTCCCTTTTTGAGAAAGGTGAATCCCATCTGATGTCAGCAGGCCTGGTGCCATGTAGGCCATCGTATTATTGAAAAACCCCAAATTGTGGAGGTGACATCAGCCACAGAGCCATGTGTTAATAAACTGGATGCGTCTGTCTCTTCCAATGTCACTGCCTACAGTGAGAAGGCAGTGGAAGGAGAGAGGAAAAAATAACCTGTGCTCCAGATTCCTTTACCAACCATTCCAAGGCCCTGAAGTCTCTTTTGATTGCCCTTGGACTATGTGTTGCAGCTTCATTACCACCCATATGGAAGAGCAGTAATGGGTAATAGTCCAAGGGCTATACCAGGCTGGGAAGTTTCCTAGTAATGTCCTTAACCCAGGCACCAGGGAGGCAGCAGACTTCCCTGATGAGGGTCTATCCAGCATATTGGACCCTCTGCTCCCCTCAGAAGGGAGTCACCTACAACTGTAACCTGTCTTTTCTTCCTTGTGGAGGTGGTTGTGATACAGAGGGGCAGATCTTTCTGACCTTGGTGACACCTCTGGTGTAGATGGACCATCATCCACATCATCCATTGACTGGTCTTCCACATCCATACCTGTTGTACAGAGGCACCTGGGAAGGCTAGGTGGGCAGGGAGGGGATTCACCTCCCACCCCGAATGTGGACTTGCTTCCATTCACTCCTTTCCTTTAAGCTACTGCCTTCATCCTGGTGAGTGGAGGATACAGGATCCCCTTAATCTTGGTTTTTTTCTGGTGGCTGTTCCTGCTTCTGTCTCAGGGATGGCAGGGATAGTTCCACCAGTCCGTCTCTTTCTCAGACTCCTTGATGCTCAGCCTTTCTATTTCCTCTTGTAGCTGTATATGTGAGACTGAGTATACATGTATATGTACAAAGACATGCATGTGAGCAAGTGCTTATCATACAGCTAAACCTGTTATACATTCCTTGAACTTGTAAAAGCTAAAGACTCAAAAGCTGTAAAATGCTGACATTAGTATTACTTTACAACTATACTTCAACTGTATTTCAGGCATCTAGTTACATACATAAAATGCACCCTTTTCAACATGTCCTCTACCTCAGTCTTCAGAAAATACTTGACTATGCATCATCTTTATGGAGAGAATGTAGATCTGACTGGCCCAGAAAGATGCTGTGCCTGTAGAGGTGGAAAACTTGTCACAGACTAGACTTGCAAATTGTTTTATAGCCTTAGGACCTTTGTAAAGAAAATGTTATGGTATGTGCTATTTTTGTGTAACTATGACTGTTTATGCATTTAGAGAAAAGGAAACATTCATGTCCATGCTTTTGTTAAAATAGGTAAATTTTTATTGCTGTAAAAAGGAACTTTATTGGTAATTTTATGTTTAAACAGAACTATTGTTATTTGTTTAGACAAATGGGAGGGGAGGGGGGGAGGTTTCCTAGGCCTTACTTCAAGACTTGCTTTTACAGTTTACATGCTAGAATTTTCAGGCATGAAAGATTCTCAAATTTAATAGTAACTATTTGGTTATACAGTAGGCTCAACCTTAGATTTTTAAAAATTATTTTAGAATTGTTGTCCTTCTTGTCCTTCTGTATTAAAAGTAGAAACATTTGGGCTTTTGTTCAATAAAAATACCATGATGTTTCTGAAGTTTAAGTAACTGATTTTTTTTTTAAATTTACTGTATACATATACAAATGTATANGCTAGAATTTTCAGGCATGAAAGATTCTCAAATTTAATAGTAATAATAATTAGTAATAATAATAATAGTAATAATAATTACCTTGCAGCTGGTTCAGAATTACTGGTAAATGTCCCTGTTGATTCATAGAATGACTAGGAACTTAATATTTATTGATTTTATTTTTTTTTCCAAAATTCAAGAGCTCAAAGTATTATTGTCAGCATAATCTTAAGAAACTGTAATTATTATGCTATCACACTCCTTTTTTCCCCTCTCTGTAACTCTTTATTAGAGTTTATTATATTTAGAAGTGCAGACTTGGATTTTGATTAAAGATTACTTAGGATGAAGTCAATTTCTTTGTAAAGGAAAGGAACTCTTCAAGTATTCAATTGTCTCAGTATATATGCTTCTTGGAAATTCTAGTAATCTAATGTGCAAGCAATCTTGAAGTTGACTTCAAGCCAGGCTTTTATTAATGCATAATGAATTAGAGGCAACTCAGGGCGCTTTATGGTACCTTCATGAAGACAAATTTATGGCAAGAGAATCAGACTTATTCAGTAAATTAGTACTTGCGGATTTCAGCAAGTTCCTGGAGGAGACAGGAACTGGAGGTTGAAATGTTTGTCACAAATTGTGAAGTAGCAAGCTTTTAATAGGTTTGAAAGTGTTAAGGGTAAGACCAGTTTGGGTACCTTTCAGAATTGGAAATGTGATGTTGAGAAGAAAATACTTTCTTGTAGTAGTATTTTCATAAATTTGGTTAATGAAATAAATACAAACTCTTATGAAGTTAATTATATTGCCAGCTTAAATTGTTAAGCATTAATCTCATGAAAGCATTGACAGTTGTTCATGAAACTGAATGTTTGAACACCAGAGTAAATAAAGTGATTCTTCCATCCCCCTGAATCTCAACAAGAATCATGTCATCCTTGACAGAACAGGTGGGATTTATTAATAATAACAATCTTTTTTGCACATGAATAACTTTGATATTTTTAGAAACAGATGATCCATAATGCAGTAGTTTAGAAATTTAAATGTTGATGGTATGCTGGAGAAACACTGCCTCTTTCTTTGATTTGTAGCACAAAAATATTTTCCACTTTTGGTATTCCTCTATCAGGTTTTAGACCTAGTAGCAGTCATCTCCAAATTCCAGTGAGTATGTATTTTTACCTGCATGCAGTGCCAATTTGTCAGGTGTTTTGTGGATGAAGATTTACTATTTCAGTCTTCTCTGATTCATGAGGAATTTGTATAAATGCGTTATGCCCATGAAATTTTGTGTCAGGCAATATATTCTTCCATTCTTGGACTGGCTTTTAGAAACAGGGGAAAATGGGATCATGGTATCCTGACCCTGGCATGCAAATCATGCCTGTCTTTTGGCATATGTTGTTTTGGCCACAGAGATGTGTTTGGATGTAGTAAAGGGGAAGCTGTCATGAAAAATCACCTTTATAATTAGGCCAACTTGGTCCAAAATTATAAAGGTAAGTTTGTGAAAAAAATAAACATTCATTCTTTTACTAATATAAAAATATTTATATTCTTAATAAATGGTAGCTCAGTCCCTCAGTTGTCTAATAATTTCCAGCAGGAAATTACAGTATTATTTTGTCCTGTTATATCTTAAGAATTTTAAGTTTGATATCATGATAGGGTGTAAAAGCTTCTGGTCTATTTTTCCTGTCTCTTATATGCACAACTTGGCAAGACAAAGGTCATGTTCTTTAGCCAGATTTCAGCCTGTTAAGCCTGAAGGAAATTTCTGAAGGTATTTTATTGAACCATTTAGCATTATGACTGTTCATTTGAAATTCTACAACCCTCCTACAGGGTCCTAAGCATTCTAAAGTGCCTGAAGTGAAATAGGTCTGATGAGATGTTGTTCACAATATGAAAAAAAAAAAAAATGTTGACTTACATCACATTAATCATCACATTACACAAGAACAAATAGAAGGGAAAATAAGAAAGAGCAGCTGGTAGCTGTCATGTATATTTGCAGTTCAGGATACTTCCAAAGAAATCAAGATTTAACTACTACAGAAATACATCAGTATCTTCTCCACAGTAGTTTTATCTCATATTTCTCAAGCAGGAGAAAATACTCTGTTAATTTTTGTTAAGACAGGATTTCTGATAGTAAGCATAATTACTGCGTAAAAGTAAGCTTTCATTTACCAATGTTTGTTAAACTGGTAGTTGGTATGCATATATTTTCAGACAGTAATAAAGATTTTGAGTAAGCAGAAAGATTGAGATTGTTCCTGAACCAAAATCTCCATATGTAGATTCCTCTTATAGGATTGCTGGAAGATTTTTGCAGCCCAAATTCTGATTATTTGACTTGGTATAAACAAGCATGTGTTTCCCCAAAATTTGATCCTTTCTAATGATTTGACTGCAGACTTACCATTATTAACAAATAATGGTTCTCTGTAGGTTCTTTCTGAGAGAAAGAAGCAAGTTAAAAAATTTAAATAAAACTGTGTAAATTAAACTTTGGTGTTCAATTTGGTGTCAAAATACTCTAATGTACGGAGGTTGGGATACACTCTGAGAAGCGGGAGACAAAATGTTCTGAACTCCATCTAACAGGAGAGAGATTTCAGATGTCACAAAGATTATGATGATGTTGTGGGTTAGCCTTGGCTGGCCATGAGGTGCCACTCTCTCACTCCCCTTCATTAGCAAGGCAGGGGCAGAAAATAAGCTGAAAAGATCATTGGTCAAGATGAGGGCAGGTAGAGCACTCACCAACTGCTGTCACAGGCAAAATTGACCTGACTTGGGGAAGATTAATTTAATTTATTGCCAACCAAATCAGAGTAGGATAATGAGAAATAGAACAGTCTTAAAACATCTTCCCACACCCCTGCCTTCTTCCTGGGCTGAACTTCACTCTTAATTTCTCTACCTCCTCCCCCGAGTGGCCAAGGAGGATGTGGAATGGGGGTTGCAGTCAGTTCATAACACTTTGTCTTGACTGTTACTTTCTTCCATGGGGTGCAGTCCTTCAGGAACAGACTGCTCCAGCGTGGGTCCCCCACGGGGCAACAGGGCGTGACACAAAACCTGCCCCAGCCTGGGCTCCTCTCCATGGAGCCACAGGTCTTGCTAGGAGCCTGCTCCAGCATGGGCTCTCCACAGGGTCACAGCTTCCTTCAGGAGCATCCACCTGCTCTGGCATAGGGTCCTCCATGGGCTGCAGAGGGACAACCTGCATCACCTTGGTTTTCACCACAGGCTGCAGGGGAATCTGTGCTCTGTCTCCTGGAGCACCTCCTCCTCCTCTGACCTCTGTGTCTGCAGGGCTGCTTCTCTCACATTTTTCTCACTCTCCTCTCTTACAGCTGCTATTGCAGCATTTTTTACTGTTTCTTAACAATATTTTCACAGAGGCACCACCTGAGTCACTGATGGGCTTATCTTTGAGCAGCGATAGGTCTGTTTTGGAGCCCTCTGTAACTGGTTCTATCGGACATGGGGGCAGCCCCTGGTGACTTCTAACAGAACCCACCCTTGCAGCCCCCTTGCTGCCAAAATCTTACCATGTAAGCCTAGTACAGATGCTGTGGGTTTGTTTGGTTGTGGTTTTTTTTTTTTTTTTTTTTTTTTTCTTCTGTGGTTTGTTTTTTTCTGGG